>JARKIC010000827.1:0-186552 GCA_029378375.1 Mycena olivaceomarginata | reverse complement strand
CCCGCTCGACAATGATCTCGAGGTTTGTATACTCTCTGCTCAATTTTCTCATCTCATTTTGCACACCCAGGACCATGAATCCCATTTCTACGCCGCTCTGGAGCAGCAGCTCAATCTTTCCCTGGCGTTCATTAAGTTCGTCAAGACAGCAGGCCCTCTATCCGCATCTATGCCCTTGCTGCTTCACAACTGGGAGGAGATTATACAAAATTTGGATTGTGGCCCTGGATGAATCCGACGAGAGGGCCTCCTGGCCGACGAAGAGGGCCTCCTGGCAGTACTCGAGTGCGTGCTTGACCGTTATTTTGCTCGGAAGACGGTATTAATGTGAAACTACAGCCTGCTCCAAAAATAACAACTATCTGCGCATGATGCTCTAACTTGTATATCTCGACCCCATTTTGTCGCGACTACTCGTGCTATTGCTGCATTCCAAAACATTTCAGCGCCAGTGTTGACTGCATTACTTGCAGTGCTTTGTTCAAGTTCCCGTTGATTCCGGCGTCATCCAGCACGGAGCTTGAGCTACTGGAGAAAATGTGGACATGCATCAGGGATATCTTACTCCGGTGTCTGCCTGAAGTGCAAAGAGTCATGTCGGAAGCATGGGGCGGAGTGTTGTGGCGGCTTAAACCAGAGGCGAAGGAGAGAGCGGGTCGTAATGCTGGCTCAGAGTGTGGTTGACGAAAATGCAGGTGAAGTTCAGGATGCCATTGCCTGGTGTGTCGTATATGCATGCAAGGTGCGTCGGCCCTTCTTGAGTTATTTTTTAAGCGCTTACATCTTCAGCAGTCTGTCTCACAAACTCTCCATACATGTACTCCGTCCATTATCCTCCCTCTCCTCAACTACCACCTCTGTGCGCCACCCTCATCGTCTGGGGATTAACTCCAAGAACATACACTCTCCTTCGACAGCTTTTCACCGCTCTCATGCACCATGTTCGAAATACAGAGAACTTTGCGTCTGTCGGCGATGTCCTTGTAGATAAATTCATTTCGTTGGCACAGGGAACGACACCCTTTTCAGAGGACGACCTTGAAACACTCCGCCGGATGATGGATTTAATATCCATTGCCGCTGCGGTTCGCAATGGCTCACGACTGACCCGTAAATATTATTTTCTTATTGACTGCTTCCCATCTTGATTTTCTCAACCCACAGAAAAGCATGCAACGACCCTCCTTGCGGCATTTCCTTCCATACTCAACATCTCCCTTGCAACACCCTCGCCTCAGATGCAGGCTGCCTTACTCCGTCTCACGACTGCACTTCTCAATGCCTCGCCTGAGGCCAACCCCGCATTCTGGATGGGTAAGGGTCGCGAGGTCTTGGACACCGTATGGAATACAGGCTCGGAAACGGTATTGTTGTTTGCCATTTCTTTGACGGGCCTCACTTGCTGAGCTCGGATGGGCGGGGTGGCGCGCTATCGGCGTCCCGGTACACCTCCAGATGTTGTCCAAAATTATCTCGGCCAAGGACAGTGGCGAGGAGCTGCAGAGGAAGACTGTAAGGGCCGATCACCGAGCTCTGGCGAACGAAGAAACTGGGCACGGGCGATGGGGATGTGGTGTGGAGAAATTGCGTTGAGAGCTGGGGTGTGAAGAAGCTGCGGGAGATGGCTGGGAGTGTGTCTGCTCTCAGTTGGGGATCGGGTACGTCTTTGTTCAGGACCTTTTTGAGGCTGTTCTTATGATATGCTCAGGGAACGTTATTGACGGACATTCTGTCCTTTTTCATTGTTCTTCTCTCAATCGTCGGGTTTATCGCCTGTTCTGGTTGAATGTGCGAAGCTCTCTTGGCCCCGGCAAACCCCTCGACGTCTGCACCGTCGGGCCCTAGCCATCCTTGGTTCGTCGACACGTGCATGTGGGCACTCGCTCAACGGCCTGCGACAGAGTGGGAAAATCTAGACCTCGCTAGATGGGTCAGGACATGCACCACTGTGGGGAGCCAGTAGGCGGGCTCAGCCGACGTTCTTGAAGCACTGGCGGCGCTTCTTACAACGAGGTCTGCATCCAATCATTCTGTCGGTTTGGTTGTGCTCACCATCCTCGCAGGAACACCACCGAGGTTGATATTGACGAAATATACCTGGCACTCGCACCCGCCGTTTTGTCCCATTTGCGCGCGCTCAGGTTGGGTGCTCTCCGGCTTCTTGCGGCGACATGACCCTCTGATGCGCGTGAGGTCATTGAGTGTTGCTTGGCGGGTGAGGAAGTGCCGCTGGAAGTGCAAGGGGTCAGGGAGCGCGTGCTGCGGATCGGGAGGGTCAAGACGGTGGTGAAGGACAAGCAAAGAGAGACGGATGTTGGACCTGATCTGTGCAGTAGGTGGCTTGTCGGTACACATTTTTTGGCCTCCAGCGGTGCTACGTGGCTTACTGTGGCAATTTAGCTCAGCTCAAGATGAATCTGCCCGGGCCACTTTGGTCTCCTGCGGCCGGTGTGCTTGCACAGATGGCACAGCAGTTTGGCGATGAAATTTGGCGGATTATTTTCGAGGAGCTGCAGACACTTTATTCCTCCTTGCCTCCCACCAACAATGTGCGGCTGGAACAGATGGACGAGGATGAGGAGCAAGGCGGCGAAGACAAGGATCCTTGGGAAGAAGAGCGCACGTGGCGAGATCCGAGTGCTCACAAGCTGCGTGGCGTCGTCGGCAAATGGCTCAATACCCAGCACCGTACAGGGGAGCTCGTGGAAGTAGGTCAATTTGACAGGATCCAGAGATTTGTTTATTTATATTCTATTCTAGTCGCAAAACCGATGTAGTCGCCTTACAATATGTCGAGAATCAGTTGCGCTTTTTATTTCCTAGTCGTCGCGCACACGGGTTTGATGTCTTCTACTCTGCGCGTGAACAGAGGATTGGTCATGTCACGCCTCCCCCAGGGGAAGCGTGATGTGACTGCATCAGTTGTTGGCTGCTTTTTACTCGCTATGTCGTAAAGTATCCGGAATGGGGATACCTCCAGAGAATTCCGCAAGATTTGGTTGACTCTTTATCTGTAGTTCATAAAGGGGATTCTACATATCGTCTGACACAAAAACACCATCCACTGTGCTTTCTCTGCAGTAAAAATTGAAGTTTAAACAATTGCCTGATTAAGGGGATGATTTTGCCCTGTCTCCGTTTGTTCATGGAGCCATGTAGGTAGTATCTTGACCTCTGAAATTTTATATGCGTGTTCCAGCACGCCTAATTGCTATTTATGAGGTGTTAAAACCCTCTAAAAGATCGTTAGGGACATTCGCAAAGAGGAAAATATTGAATATATCTCATTATTTCTAAAACTTCCCACTTTACTCTGTGTCATGCCTTGCGCTGCAAGTCCAAATGGCCTAGCAGATGGAAAATTCACTTTATATCAAAAATTCACTCAAACTCATTCATAATGTTGCAATTGTTTACCCGCAAAAACCAAAATTCCGGATATTTTACGACAAAGCAAGTATTTCCTAGTCATTGTGGGCGAGTTTGCTGTCCTCTACTCTGTGTGTGTGTAAAGGGGAGGGAATAATCTGTACTTTTCGTAGTTATGCTTTTGTAGGATACAGATTGCAGTACATTTTTTTTTTTTTTTTTTGACCATCAATGGGTATCGGTGTGAGTAAACAAACATTATGTTGAATAAGACATATATTTACGCAGGAAGCTATCTCGGGGCTATTAGAGTGTACACCCATCGATCCAGTGCCTGTAATTGTTGTTTCTGTCTGCCCACCGAGTGTGACGTGCCTCAGCCTGCTCTGCCTGTGCCTCAGTGTTTCCTTGAATATCTGCTTCGACGTGTGATCGCTCCGCAGGCCGTTGTCGACCCATCTGAAAAGCCCAGCAGCGGAATACTGGGTGAAGGAATATTGGCATTCATTGGATCCGATACCTAAGAAAAGCAGCCCAGCCCCAAAAAATTGTCTGCAGGCAAAGCTCTGCCGGTGGAAAATCTGTATCAGCAGCTGTGTAGCTGACAGTGTCTATAGGCCGTGTTGGTTGTGGTTTCTTGAACAAATGTGTCGCGTATTTTCCCAAAATGTTATATAGCAAAACATATGACAGCCTAAAATGTAGTATATAGTGCAAACACATGTTTTCGAGTATTTGATCCACTTCGACAACTTGAAGAATTTATTGCCGAACCTTTAGTTTACCCTTGTATGTTGGAAAGGTTCGGCACACGCCGCTTGCGGCCTTATCCCGAGTCATATCAATCTAATGGAAGCATGCCGTGCACGTACATCCAGGGGAGAAAAATGGCTTGCCAATATTTGGCCATTATCTTGCCCAATATCCTGCCAATATCCAGCCAATACAATGTATATTGGCCAGATATTGATCCACGACTACTGGGTGACTTTCCACAAGCCATATCATATATTAGAGCTTGTTGGAAGGGTGCCAATTGTGCCGGCACAACCTTCTATTCCGATTAAATTTAATGCCCGAGGGTTCCCACAAGCTATAAAACATTTTATTTTGCTAGAGTTTACACCGGAGTTTGAGGCAAATAAATCATGACCAATATTTGGCCAATACATGTTGTATTAGGTGAGTATTGGTCAAATAGTTGTCAAAAAGTGGTCAATCAATATTCGGCCATTATACATTGTATTGGCCAAATATTGGCTGGATATTGGACCGAATATTGACCACATATTGGCTGACCCTTTTTTGCCTAGGGCTGCCGCCATTTAATATATATTATTTTTCCTCGCCCACATCGTACAAATTCAATTAATATTACACAAGAAGATGCATTGATTCTCTACCACATGCAGGCTATCGACAGTGTGCTTACCAGCACCCCAAGATGCTCATCATGCTGTCTCCTAGCCCACGTCGTGTTCTTGTGCACCAGAGTTTGGCCCAAATAAATCACAATCACTATTCAACCAATACTGGATGTATTGGCTAAATATTGGTCAAATATTAGGCCCCAGTATTGGTCGACCAATATTTTGGCCAGTACATCCAGTATTGGCCGAATATTGCATAGCTTTACCTTGTCATGGACTTGAAGGTTTTCGAGGGCGGCGTGGGTGTTATGTCATTCCAGTGGATCTTCTCCTACCCCTCATCCCGCTGCGACGTGGTTGCTCTTCCACACCCACCTTTCACCTAATCGGTTAGAAACTTCACGCACTTATTCATATCCTATTCCTCTCTCTGCACCCCACATTTTGGCCCGAAATCGGCCCAGTAGCACCTCCCATGAGCAATTTCAATCTGGATGCAGAACACCACTCAAACATGCTTCGACGACACCAATATGCATCTGAGACATCCCGTAAGCTGAGGCACCTCCCTGCCTGTAGGAATGACTTCCTGTTCACAATGTTCAACTGCATCAGGCCACAACGGGACGCAGCTGCGGTGCAGCTTGATACCGATGGACATGTATACAGTGAGGGTTGGGATGTGGTGCAGGCAGTGGCGGGGCACAAGGTGCATGACCTTTCTGTGCGAGGCACCCTCTTATTGCCATCCATAGTTCTTCCTTTCACCCCCATGGTCGCACGCACGCACAAGTCACAGCTGTCGGCCTCATGCATGACTGCCTTGCCGCCCTCGACTGCCTGCTCCTGAGTACCACTGCCGCCCTACAGAACCTCTACGGCCGCATGTCCATTGACTCAATGCACTCAGACCTCTCCATCAACACCGCCGCCCGTGGATGTTCCCCAGCCGACATTGTCTTCACCCTAAAACCACCTCCTCCACTTGTGCCTCTCTCCACTGCGCAAGGTCGGCTCCGACCTCCACTGTCACCTTGGCGCTGCTAACCCTGAGTTCACCTTCGCCCATGGCTCCGACGGCGTGCTGAGCGGTGTCCTCAACAAGTTCTCGTACAAGTTTGGCCAGGGTTGTGGATCATCCACCTCTTGCGTGCCACTGGAAGCTCTCCTTATGTTTTCGTGCAGCTTCCTCTCCAACATGGCCTGCATCACAAACAGGATGTACATCCCATCCGACAACGACGTTGTCCACGTGTGCCTCTGTACAATAGGTGTCCAGGAATAACGCATACACCTCGAACAGGGTGCATTTGTCTTGGCTTGGCTTCGCTCTTCTCGCAGTGGATCCTGCTTGTGCCCGCCACCATAGTGAGACTTGCGTCTTTCCAGGCGACGTGTTTGGCTCTGAATGGGTCATCTACAACATGGGCAGCTCGTGCAGCAGGGTATGTTCTCCACTGAATCCATCCCATCCATTGTGCTGAGTGTGGACGTGATGCAGCACCACCCATGGCTACCTTACTTCAATGCAATCATCTTCCATGCATTCTTCCTTCCTTCTTTTCTTGTGCTTTAGATCTCGCTTGACACTGTTCCAGGTACACTGTGTATTCTCTTCTCCCTAGAAATTGACAGCCGACTACCGCGTTCTAGCCTCGAGACCACTCGACTCTCACTTGATGTTGCACACGTGAGTGTACTGGCACCAGTGCATGATTACTCAAGTGTATGTCTCTTCCTAGTCTTTTCTCAGTGCTCTGTTCCTTACAACATCTTTGCAGTGAGCTGCTGCTCGCCCTTTCCAGCGACAATACGACATGCGAGACTCAGTTTGGCTGGATGCAGCACCCTACGCGGCATGGGCTAGCAGACAGTGTGATGAGCATCTCAGGGTGCTGGTAAGCACACTGTTGATAGCCCACATGTGGTAGATAGTCAATGCATCTCTTCTTGTGTACAATTGAATTTGTACGATGTAGGGGAGGAAAAATAATATATATTAAATGGCGGCAGCCCTAGGCAAAAAAGGGTTGGCCAATATGTGGCCAATATTCGGTCCAATATCCGGCCAATATTTGGCCAATACAACGTATAATGGCCGAATATTGGTTGACCACTTTTTGACCACTATTTGGCCAATACTCACCCAATACAGCATGTATTGGCCAAATATTGGACGTGATTTATTTGGCTCAAACTCCGGTGGTGCGCAGGGCACTGCACCCAGCCAAACTGAGTCTTGCATGGTGTGTTGTCGCTGGGGTGGGCGAGCGGTAGCACATTGAAAAGACACCATAAGGAACAGAGCACCAAGGAAAGGCTAGGAAGAGACATACACTTGAAGAACTCATGCGCTGGCATCAGTCCACCCACGCATTGAAGCAAAACATCAATCCCGGTGAAACGGTGCACTTCTTATATGACTAGGAATAGCTAATTGATAGGTATTGCGAACAAGCACCCAAAACAACCAACCGCAACCAATCTACCTCCAAAGATCTAAGTGCTTCTCTTTGTGAGTTCGGGTCCGGGCCGTAGTATGCGACCAGCAGGTTTGAACAAACACAAGTTTGATTGATAGGCTTCCAACAACACACTCTACAACATACTAGCAATATGCAACCGCCAACAACAACACTGCTAGGAACCTAGGGATGGTCCGGGGGTGTGTTTATATGGGGTGGATACAAGATGGCTGGACCGCTAAGTCGAGAACACCAGCCCCAAAGACTACTGAGGCTAACAACAAGGGACTTCAATCCTCAAATGGCAAGACTCTCCTTGACTGCTGACCTGTTCCTTAACCAAGAACAGGAACCTTTCCGCTTTTATCGGCACTAGTTCACTACAAGCATCCAGCTAGCGACCCAACACACTACAACAGAGCTTCCGTCTGTATCGGGGTGAAGGCGAAGTAACTGACAAGTTATAGCTAAACTAGAGGTGGGGGCACCTAGTCCGTCTTCTTCTTAGTGGGCTCAAGCCAACACACAATCCACCTAGCAAGCGATCCAACACACTACGACAGAGCTTCCGTCTTGTCGGGGTGAGGCAAAGTCACTAGCGCAAACTGCAGCTGGGTCTCGAAGAGAACACCCTTGTTTTATATGTGGAGGTCTAGGACCAACAACACGAAACCCTCAACTTAGTCACTCGATGTTTCCAGAGTCCACAGTTTACTGATTCCAATATACAAGTGAAGTTCGGTATCAACCTCCACTAGCAGCCTGAGTCCACTAGCACCAGCTTCGTCCAAAGTCTGGGGCGTAATGTTCTCCTACCCTAGTCTGTCCTGCGCTCCCTTTTATAATACAATAAGCAATATTAGATGATAAGAAATATGGTCAGCCAATGAGATGACTGCCGTTTGGTTTTGGGACTGGTTTGCTATATGCCAGGTCAGCCTCGCTGACCGGCTAGTGTTCAACCATGGGTATATCAATGGATCCTCAGCCCTCCGTCTATGCCGAGTACCCCTTCCAGACCAACCGGCGATGTAGCCGGTGATCTAGGTCATCTCTACTCCGTCAGAGCGTCAATCTATTACATCTAGGCGATGCAGTGTTGCGACCAACATCAAATAGTCATAGCTCGTTGGTCAGAACGTCGATCCACCCTCCGGTCATCGGTACAGGCTGTGTGATTGTCCCTAGCTCCGTTCCAATAGCCTGCTTGCTATTCCCCTTTGCCCTAGCTGCCCAGATCGGGCACTAGCCTCACGTTGCCTCATCTCGTATGTCGTGGTATGTCTTTGTCAAAGCCCTAGCCAGTTGCTAGTTTGGTTGTTCCGCCTAGCGCCGTCTAGTCGCTTATCTAGAGATTAGATAGTACCACCGGTTACCGCGCCGAGCTTCCTAGCTCAAGGCATAGTCCCCTAGCTGCACTTCCATCATAGATATCCGTCTGCTAGATCCTCGCTAGCGCCGTCCCAAGTCATCTCTGGACTACTAGAGTCTCCTAGGTCATGTCTCATGAATGTATAGGCAGTGGTTTAATCCCTGGTTGTTTGTACACTCAGCTAGCAGCTAGCGCGTCACACCAGTGCAGCCTCGTGCTACAGTCAGCAGTTAGCGCTCGCTCTGACTCTCCTTTATATCACCTAACAAGTGGCCTGTGTACTAGCTGGTATGCTAGTAACAACAGAAGTGCTAGTTGCTTCCCGTTGTATAAAATACTGGTCATAGGAAATCACAAATTAGCCCTAGATGCCGCGCATTTATGTTACGCCGTTTCAGCGGGTTGAGTTTCGTCGAGACTAGAGCGGGGTAGTGAGCTATTGATTCCTCAACAGAAGAGAACACACAGCGTACCTGCGACAGCATCAAGCGAGATCTACGGTGCATGCTATCAGCCAGAAGTACAGAGGCACGGACAACCACAAACCCACGCACCGTAACACTGATCCTGCTCTGCCCACACACCACCTCTACCCTTACCGACGCACCCAGTGGGCCCTGTGCGACAACTGACATGTTCGCAAATTTGAGCTGTGTCACTGAGTGGCGCGTGTGTGCCGAGGTAGACATTGAGCGCGAGCATCTCCTGGTCTGCCTCCCCACCTTGGCATACGTCTTGGTGTCGTGTTGTAGACCATGCCACTATGAAGCCTGTTAGCATGATCACTCAAGTGAAGAAGGGACACTCACATTGTAGAGCCAGGAAGAACATCGGGGACTACATCGCCAACACATCGGTGGGGGAACAAGAGGAAGAAACATCACGTACACTGATTCAAGATCAAGATACTGCTCCCCCCAGCACCTTCCCACCCTGTGAGCCCTCCACAAGGTAGTCGAAGAACTTGTCCTAGTAGCCCATGTGCACGGGTGGCAGCTCGCGGTGCGTGTTGGTCCCTGCGCAGATGGGGTGGAGCTGCAGGCGTCGGACTTTTCATCAGTGTTGATGCGGTGGTAAGAGGAGGACCTGCGCCATCGCTGTTCCTAAAGATGAGCAACTCGAGATTCTGTGTGCAGGATCAAGTGTTTGTTCGTCTGTAGATGGAGTGTGCAAGCAGAGAAAGGGTCACACACCTTGTACCTCACCACTGCCCGCACCACATCCTCAACCTCTTGATTGCACCGTGTAGTACCGTGGGGTGGTTCGAGTTTAAACCACATCGTCTCCAACGATAGCCTGGTTTAAACCATTCTGGTTCAAACCACCCCTTTGGAAGCCATATAGAAAACAGGGTAAGCCATGGTGGTTTAAACTGGTTTAAGCTGTGGTGGTTTAAACCATTTGTAGGTCCAACTGTAGTGGTTTAAACCGGTTTAAACTGTGATGGCTTAAACCATTTGTATGTCCAACTGTAGTGGTTTAAACAGGTTTAAACTGTGATGGTTTGAACCATTTGTAGGTCCAACTGTGGTGGTTTAAACCGGTTTTAAACCATTTGCAGGCCGTCTGCTGTTCTGTAGTGGAACCAAGGTCAGTTCAAATCATTTTTAGACTGTCTGTTGTTCTGTAGTGGAACCAAAATTTCAGATCCATGGCTTGGGTGGTGCTTGATTGTTCTTATAAATGGAATACAGCAATTAGAATAGTTTATTACATTCAGTTTTCCTCAGCTATGCTAGCATCCCAATCAATCCTCTGATTTGGGTGCTCAGATTTGATGTGTTGGGCAAGACCAACTCCAGCTCTGGGCCAAGTGCCACCTACTTGCAGTCCAGACGGTCTCCATTTTGTTGAATCCTTGAATTGCGCGGTGGAACTCTTGTGCAAGGATTTCAACTTCTTCTTCTTGCCATCCTTCCATATCCGCATGAGTGTGGTGCCATTTCACTCGTGCTGCTGTATAATAATAAGTTCTGAAACAATCCATGAGACAACTTGACTCACAATATAGGACATATTCAGCTTCTTCTGCCTCAGACAAATTTTCATGATAGCCCTGTCGCCAAATCCAACCTTCAACCTTCCCTCCATCACCCAGATTGTGTGGCTGATCTACATTTTTGGTGTAAAGATCTTTATCCCTCAACTCTGGAAACCCAAACTTAGGGTCTTGTGGGTTGCATCCAAGTGTGATCATTGCAGTACGAGCCTGCCAATACTTGTGTACATAACTTTGGATTTTGGTTTGGACATCCTTGATTCTCTGCACTGCACATGTGTTCTTCTCCTGACCATGAACCACATTACTGCGGGCATTTTTGTGTTGTCTGAGTGCCTGGCTGTGTTGGATGTTCTCACGCAGGCTACAAAGAACATCATTTGCTTCACCCTGTCGCAGTTTGAGTTCTTCTGCTCCCAGACTCTCTAGCCCAAGTTTGGTTCGCTCAGAACTGGTGAAGTCAGAGGGCAAGAATAATTTCTCCCATTGAGGCAGTTCCAATGCTGATGCGCATTGAAGAATGAGATGCTCAGAACAGTAAATATACTATCTGAATCCTACTGTGGAGTTGAATTAACTGTGTATATTCATAATAATACTTGTACATCCACACTTGAAGATAAAGCACTTATTAATAATGGGATGCATGAAAAATTTGAAATTGTGTCAGGGCATGCCAGAGAGGATGAGATTACATACAAAGAGTGTAAAGGAGTAACAGCAATAAATGATGGACATGGAATTTCCATGGGCAGGTATGTTGTCCATGATTGTGTCAGCTGAGTCAATGAATTTTCTGAGTAAGTCAATGGCTGGAGGTTTCTTCCCTATCTGAGACAGCAACAAGGGGTGGTAAGAACTGGAGGATATTCTTGTTGAACAGTCAAAGGCACCCATAGGCCTAAGGCCAGGCACAACTGTGGCAGCGAGTTGTTTTGTAGTTGCAAAGAGAAATGAAGTTGGCGTGATTTGCACAAAGGATGGCCATAGCAACTGCATGGCTCACGGTAGCACAAAGGATGGCCTGCACATCTTGAAAAAAATAGGCCTGGGTTTAACCCAAACCAGGTACTATCTCTGAAAAGATAGACCTTGAAATCACTCGGCCAGCCAACAGATCATCTTGATATTGTGCCAACCGTGTTGACGTTCTTCTGGAATCTGGAGCCTCCGCATCACAAGCCACCCTCGGAGTCGATGCCGGTGAGCTTTTGCGATCTCTCCCTACTTTCGGTGTGGATGATGGTAACAAAGAACAGAATTCTGTTTGTGGTGTTCTGGTTAAAAAAAATATGAGTCCAAACAACTTTGGTTTAAACTAGATGGTTTAAACCACCACTGTTGGACCCACAAATGGTTTAAACCACCATGGTTTGAACCGGTTTAAACCACCACAGTTGGACCTACAAATGGTTTAAACCATCACGGTTTTGAACCGGTTTAAACCATCACAGCTGGACCTACAAATGGTTTAAACCATCACAGTTTAAACCACTAGAGATGGACATACAAATGGTTTAAACCGGTTTAAACCACCGTTAAAACCACCGTAGTTGGACCTCCAAATGGTTTAAACCATTATGGTTTAAACCACCATGGCTTAACCTGCTTTCTATATAGCTTCCAAAGGGGTGGTTTGAACCAGAATGGTTTAAACCATGCCCATCGTTGGAGACGATGTGGTTTAAACTTAAACCATGCTGTTGCTGCCGTGTACGTGTCCATTGGCGTCAGGTCACACCGCAGCTGCATCTCATTGAGCCTGACCCAGTTGAAGCGAGGGTGCAGAAAGTTGTTCCTGGATGCAGGGAGGTGTGTCAGCTTATAGGGTGTCTCAGACACATATTGGTGCCATCGAAGCGTGTTTGAGCGGTGTTCTGTGTCCGGTGAAACGGTGCACTAGGGTGAGGCTGTGAAATCTAATGAAATCAACTAGAGAGTGAAGCGAGCTAGTCACTAATCACAATCCAACCAAAATCAAAACAAAACACTAATCTGATCCTAATGCTCGTGTGTGTGTGTTCGGGGAGGTAGGGTATGTATCACCTGTCAAGAGGGTGTGCACTGGAGGAATAAAGCTTTGTTTCAATAGCAAACTATGTGATCTGAGCACGGTTATGCAGGGGTAGCAGGGACTTCACACCAACAGTATATCAAGACTCAAATAAACCCTTGACTTGTCCAAAGTCTTCAGTTTCCTTGTGAGCGTCAGACCCTAGCACTAACTGGCAGCTAGCCAAGAAGCAGAATAGGTAGGCAGAACTTTCGGCGGACGGACACTTGACTCGTAACTCTCTTGCAAGAATAGCGGCAATCAACAAGCAGGTGCAGTTATGCAGATGGTGAGGGCGGGGCTAGTGTGCTCACGCTTACACTGCTGGCGGCCACTCTAGTTTGAGGCGTGAGTTTACGTTCTAAACTGGCTCTTCACAATTGAATTGCAGGAGACCTAAGTCTAGCAGGTCTCTTCACCAAGGTTGAATGTGTAAAACTTATATCTGGGCAATGGTATTGTCCCGTCAATGTCCCGTGTCTTACAATCTTTATCTGTGCGTCTTTATATCTCTGATATCTTTCCAAACAAATCTAGAGTCTACTATATTGCCCATATATCTGGGTGGATAGTTTACTGGCTAATACAGAGTACACAGCTGGCTTTTATACATTTCAGAGAGAAGTAAAGGAGATAGACAGAATGAATAGGAACAATAAAGGGTGGGAGCCCGAGTAGTGAATGGCCAATGGCGTAGAAGGCATTCTTAACCATGGGTATTATGACCTGCTACCGGGGCTAGTCCACATGTATTTCTCTAGCACACCATAAGGCGTGCTTAGTTGTCTTGGTTTCCATCTTTCTGACTGAGCAAGTCAGTCTTAGTCATTGCTGACTGGTCAAGTCAGTCTTAGTCAATTCCTATTCAACTTCTGTATCAGTCCCGCACTTCATAAGCTCAGTGGAACTCATAGTAAATATCAAGCGGATTGACAATATAGCGCGGCGCTATTCTGTAGTGCCAATCCTCATCAATCATATCAGTCAATCCTTGATGCGAGGCCCACATCTTTCTAACGGTCAGATCTGCCCGAGTAACCACAGTGATGGTTAACTCAGTAACATGTCTTCATCCCAATCTAATCAGTTGGACTTATACACAAAATCAAGCGGCGCTATATCTCTGCCGGCCCTAATGTGGTTATACCAATCCTGACTTCGTATATCTTGTTTTAATAGTCATCAGACTATTCAGAGGCCGTTGAAGCGGCAAGTCAATAATTCTGAGTAGTTCCCTGATGTTTCACCTCCAGCGCATAAGATAATGGTTTACCACCACCATCTATAGCTCAGTGTAGAATATTATAGTCAGGACGTAACAGCCTTTTGGGCTGCCTTGTCAAGTCTACTCAATCCTTCATAGTTGATTTGTTACACTGACTTTTGGCCATCAATAGTGTAGCCTACCACCCCAGGGAGGGTGTATGCTCATAATCTAATGCCTCACTTCTGCCCACTAATAGGTTCAAAATGAAATAAAAACTGGTGTTTTCATGCATGTATTGGTACATCCCCTATCACCGGATTGAAATTGCTTATGGGAGGTGCTACTGGACTGATTTCAGGCCAAACTGTGGGGTGCAGAGACAGGAATAGGACATGAATAAGCGTGTAAAATTCCTAAGTGATTGTGTGAAAAGTGGGTTTGGAAGAGCAACCACATTGCGGCGGGATGAGGGAAGGAGAAGAGCCACTCAAATGACGTAACACTCGCACCGCCCTCAAAAATCAAAATCTTAAAGTCCATAACAAAGTAAAAGCTATGCAATATTTGGCCAATACTGGATGTACTGGCCAAATATTGGTCGACCAATACTGGGGCCCAATATTTGACCAATATTTAGCCAATACATCCAGTATTGGTCGAATAGTGATCGTGATTTATTTGGACCAAACTCTAGTGTTATGGTCAGCACGTGAGATGTAAACAACGCGTCTCAAAACTCCGAGTCCAAGTCAGATCCTACACGACATCACCGACAGCAGGGAGGTGGTATGTAATTGAGAGCCAGATGTACAAGGGAAGTGGTGAACAAATGGGGAGTAAAAAGACCAGGTGGGTGGTCATTTCCACTGGGAGTGTGCCATTTACAAGGCACCCAATGTTGCCGCTATGGGCAGCAAGGAGACAGGGTGGAATCAAGAGATGGATGCGCAAGGGAGGTGGTGTGGAACAGACCTGGAAGTAACTGGTCCGACCTAGTCCAGTGACATATGGCTGTGAATTCTCGCCCTAAGAGGCAGCCAGCTGTTTAAGAGGATGAATTCGAGGCGTGATTATTCTGAAGAGGGGGTAGGGACCCCTCCTCTAGCTTATAATCAATTCAAGTCTACAAGAGGGTCCAAAATATTCCAACTGAGATCTGAGCCCGATGGGGTCCCGACAGCTGTCATGTCAGTGCAGTGATTCAGTGCGGTTTGAGCTCGAAAAATGTGAAAAACATTGTCTAATGCTTATGGAAAGTCAACCACTTCTGGCCAATATCCTGCCAATACAACTCGTATTGGCCACATATTGGGTGCCATCTATTCGGGCCAAACTCTGGTGTTGCAATAAAGTTGGCCAAGCTGCCTTTTTCGGAAGTACTACACTTTTTTGTGTAGAGCCTTCCACTCACCGTATCTCGCCCATTTCCCCATATTTTTTTCACAAAATAACATGTTTTTGGACCCTCTTACCTCGTGTGCATTCCCTGAGCACAAAGCGAGATGATTTGACCAACAAATAATTTTTTTAATTGAAATAGTATACTTCACGAGATTCCTACATAGCTCTTCGGTGCGAGCAGATATTGACATGAAAAAAATATGGCATATACTACACCTCACTACGAACATCCTTACATTGAGACTTTGGAAATGCATCCATCCTTACTGTCGCCATCGCTGTCGAGGCACATCACACTGTGACTCTCTGCTCCTTTCACTTCATGGCACCTAGTAAAAGGGCCGCAAAGGCCAAGAAACTCGTTGAGGCCAAAAAGGCGAAGGAGAAGGATGCCACCAAACCCCCAAAAAAGAAAGCTAAGGTTGAGGAGGCGCAACCAACTTTCAAGTTATGCCTTCTTGGCCCCACATGGCACGCGAGCATGTGTACGACAAACAGTCCAACATGTTGATTCGGCAATAGAAACTCCCTTGCGCATGTTTTGAGTGGATGGAGCCCACAAGTGGAGTTTACAAAGAGTTCAAGAGGCAGAGAGTCACGGTACAAATCTCATCACTGGTGTGACGTGCTTTGACGACAACGGCAACAGCAACGGTTGATGTATCCTCGAAGTCTCAATGTAGAGACATTTGTAGTGAGGTGTAGTATGTGCAATACTTTTCATGTGTCAATATCTGCTCGTGTTGAAGAGTTATGTAGGAATCTCTGTGAAGTATACTATTTCGACTAAAATTTTTATTTGTTGGTCGAATCACCTAGCTTTTGTGCTCAGGGAATGCACGTGAGGTAGGAGGGTCCAAAAACATTTTATTTTGTGAAAAAACATGGGGAAATCGGCGAGATACGGCAAATGGAATGCTCTACATAAAAAAGTGTAGTACTTCTGAAAAAGGCAGCTTGGCCAACTTTATTGCAAATTTGTGTGTAAGCCGACATAGCTGCATCACACCAACCTGTATCTCCCAGAATGCGAGCACCTGGCGTGGCAATGGATCATCTGGGAAGCTCTATGAAATATCTCAGTGTTAATTTGTTCTGCAGAGTGGGAGAGCTAACCCTAAGCCAATCAAGTACAGTGCAGAGTGCTCCATCCCATACTATGGCTCTATGAAAATTTTCATGTGCCTCTACATATATGGCCATTTGGCAACATAAATCGGACAGGTTGAATGTTGCGAACTCGTGGAGTAGCCTTTGACTTGTCCCGCAATTCCCAATGTTCTCCAGGTAACATCTGAAAAATACTTAAGCGGAATGATTGAGGAATGATAGAGTAGTCACTTACGGATGTAGTTCACAAGGACCTCCTGCAAGTACCCTTCTAGCGCGGCCAATCCAACGAAGCACCAGTTCTTCTGCAATAGAAGAGGGTTCTGAGTAGAGCCTCCCAGCTCTCTGAGGATCAGCCAAAAAGTCAAGTGGTGAATCTCCATCAGGGAAGGGTAACAGAAAGAGCTCAGGGAATTTGAGGAAGGGGCGGAGAACTGTGCCCGTCCAACCAAAGAGGGAAAGGTGATAATCAATATCAGAACCATGGACAGGAGCCACAATTTGACATTGTGAGATGAGGCGAAGTTCCAGGTGTCGAGAAAACAGCTCAGTATATATTGTGTCATGCTTGAACGTTGCTGCCACGCTTCTGCTGACGTGCAGGCATTCACGGAGCCTGGCGACAGCTCTCAAATCATCCCACAGTTGAACCAAGTCTGGTGGGTATGGGGAGCCTCTCTTTGGCCGGTTGGAGTAGTACAATCAGTACCTTTGTGAATAAAAGTGGGAGAGAATGTGTACCTTACACCACGCATCTTTATTTTTGTTCAGAAATAGACAATTCTGCACAGTACAATTCCGAAGGAGATCAATCAAAGCTTCAGAAGGGGTCGCATTCTTGAGCAGGTTTGACAAGTGATATGATACCACCCTGTCAAAGAATCAGTTACACATGAGCTGTGCAAAAGGCATGATGACTTGCTCATAAAGATCTCGTTGGGCATTGGTTTGTGGTGGCTTATAGCCGAATAAATATAACAGGCGGTAAAGGCATTCCTCATCTAGACATGGGAGCGAGATACACCACCGCCTTGATCGTCTTGTATCAAAAAGATAGTCGCCAAAGGATGCATGCAAAAAGCCAATGAATGCCCGGTCTGTTCGAGATCTGAATCGAGTTTGAATGGGTGGCACCTTGAACAAGGAGTGTAGACACCGTAATATCAGGCGACATGTTCCAGTACGCAGATTCAGAAGGATGTCAATCTCTTCGGGATCCGCAGATATCCTGCCAATGTCTTGCTTGCCTATGCAAATGGTATGCAAGATACGAAGCTGCAGTCCCTCTTGCTCCTGTGGTATGACAGAGAGAATTTGGGTGTACAGATCATCGAGTGGGGCAGTGCTCTGAGGATCTAGCCCCAAGACAGAATTGAGTCTATCTGCAGGATGGTGGTACTCGTCATCAATATAACGGATGACAGTGGTAGCGTAGATGAAGGTGGCAGAAGACATTCTGACCAACTTATTGACTGCATGCGGTGAAGGCCACTCAGGTTCCAAATATATTCCTCGAACAATGAACTTGCAACATATCCGGGAAAATTCTGCATGGAAGTACGTTTGGATATCATGGTAGGCAGACTCATCTGCAGAGAGTGCAAAATGCCGACAAATTGCAAATGTCTCCTCCGTTTCGAGCACCTCACGAAGATGTGGTTCTGGACGGCTAACTATAAGAAGCCTGAGGTGGAGATTGTGATGCCGGATTGCACTGATGAACAGGTGTAGAATTTGCTGCTGGATTTTATGATCTGTGCATTCGTCTAGTCCATCCAGCACAATCACAGGGGTCCTCTGAAGATCTGATAGTTTTTTCAAGGGCTCGACAAGAAGCACTTGGAAGGAGATTGCCAGGGCACGGCCAATGATAAGTTTATCTCCTTCCACGGCTTGCTGGATTGGAAGAAGTAGTTCTGTTACGGAAGTTGCTAGCTGGTATGCAATGGTGGGGATCAGTGAATGCCATGTTCCTCGTTTTGAATGACCGTGCTGGAAGAAGAATGATGCTCCAAGTCGGCCTTCAGTTTGAAGGCTCTTGGCAAAGATCTGGGCAATGGCTGATCTTCCTGCTCCTGCGCAGCCATGGAGCCACAAGACAGTGCTTTCAGTGCTGGCATCGGTAGACCACAAATGAAGCATTTCCATTACAGCTGTCCTAGTCCCTGGATGGCAAGCCGGTTCCGGGAAGCATTCTCCTGAGTCATGGAGAGCCTCCATTGCTACATGGCGGTAAAGCAAATCAATGCCTAAAAGGAAGTCTCAATTCGCTGTCAGAACACATAAATCTAGAGACCACACCAGACTCTCCATACGAAGTCACACTGAGCTGTGTCATGTTGCCAGCAATGCTGTTGAATGTGTTCGAGTTATTTTGGCCAGCCCACCCCTGTGCTGGTGCATCTTGGTTTTGCAACAGCCGTTGGAACTGGGAGGGATGCACGGGAAGACCGTAGGTTACAGCAACCGTTTCGGGAGTGGGAGACTGTGAGGAATATGAAGGCTCTGGTTGATTGTCAACATGCTGAATCTGAGGGTGGAGATGTCCTATCGCTGTCTGAGATGACTACTGAAAGAAATAGAGGCATAGGCTTACCGTAGGGCCGTGTATCCCGATTCCTCAGTGCTCTTTGACTTCTGATTGGCCCAATGGAACCACTGCTCCCTGTTGTTATAGCTGATGTGACCATGATTAAATATTGCACATCCTCTGCATATGTGGACTTCACCTGTGAACCTGTGGCCACCCTCGAGCTGTGGGTGGTCCCTACTGACCTCGTTTCCCGGTAGCAGTCCTGCCAGTACGACGTGGGAATTAAACACTTGTGACATGTTGCCTGCCACACTATTGAAGGTCCCTCCCTCGATGTGGGTACTGTTGAGAGAAAAAGCCATGGCAAAGGTGGTGGACAGAAGGAAAGGATGTAGCAGTGACAACTGCTGTCTTCACGAGGCAGTGAATACAGCTTCCTTGCTTATTTGGGGAACATGAGAGCAAGCTTCCTAAAACAGTTGTCGGCGTTGAATCAGAAAGGCTGTGGGGCTGTGCTCAATGTCATCTTATTATGAGCACAATGATGTCCTGCAGTGCGCGATGTTTCCTCAAATACACTAAACACCATCTGCTCACCCCTACCCATTCGCCGCCGCCGCTTGTTGCATCATCACCTCGGCACTTCCCGCGCGTCAACCCGCCTCTTCCCAACTCCTCCAAATCCGTCTATGTCTCAGATACTCCGCCTTGTTCTCCAGACTGAATACAGGCAAGGGTTTATTTTGTTCCTATAACTTACTTTATGATTCAGCAGTCCTCTCCAATTTATTCCGACTCAATAGTATGTGATTCGAATGAACTCATACTTACTTTACTTGCTACTTTTTCAAAACCCTTCACCCTCGAATACAGTACCGTAGTTAGTATAAAATAGCTCTGTACTGTTCCCTTAATTCAGAATTCTCTTGCTCTTTTTGTTGCCTGACCGGATTCAGACCCGTCCTCGAATAGAGCAATACCTCACGCTGCCGCGTCCACGCGACGTGTTTGTCTGCACGCGCGTGGCGCCGCTCTCTCGCTTGCCGACTCCAACGAGATGGGTGCGGGGGACGACGCATCGGTGACATATGATAATGTACAGGAGAGAGAGAAAACAAGGGAACGAGAGAGACAGGTATTACTCATCTAAAATGTTGGGACAACAAGACGAATGTGGTAACCGCTTTCAGGAGCTTGGGCTGGTTGAGGAGCATGCGGAGGTCAACAGCGCCGAGTATGCCTGCCTTGTAAGATGCGGCTTGGAGTGGGGGATGTAGGTGTTCGTAAGCTGGGCAATGGAGAAGGTAATGGAGGCGGGTCTCCTTCACTGCACCACAAACCTTGCATGCTGGGGATGCGGTGAGTCGGCAACGGAACCGGTGCGCGTTGAGGGCAGAGAAGTCAGTTCGAAGCTGGCATATGAGTGAGATGTCGGCGCGCGAGGGCGAGGTGTCATAGGGCAAGCGCAGGATCATCGAGGGTGAGGAATTGTCGATGTCACGGAGGCCACGGCCCATAGGCGCCGTGCCATACTTACAACTGCTGAATCAAAAATCTTGAAAATATTTGAGGGTACACTTCAGGCCATACACTGTACCCTAGCCCACTCCGAGCTTTGAAATCATTTTTTTTTAATTTCGGATCCGGGTTTTGGCACTGTAAGACGAACGCGGGGTGGGTATATGTAATATTCAAAATATGAGCACGACACAATGACGAAAGGCGTAGGAAATATTGCGCGAGCCCCAGCAATTTGCCAGCACTCCCCTACAAACTGTTCCCGTGCTCTGCGACGCCCGCGATAACGGATTTGCACTCCCCGCCCACCAAAGCCCTTTACGATCCAGCGATCGTGTGCGGAGGACGGCGCGCGTGGAGAGCGAGGGAGAGGGCGAAAGCGACGGCGTCTCGCCGTAGTGAAGGGTGTGCATGCGTGGCCTGTGGGTTTTTTTGCGTGAGAGGTGAGGATACTGAACCGGGGCCACACCGTGCTAAACGCGCGTATCGGGCGTGAAAAGGACAGTGTGGGTATGAGCGGCTGTGAACTACCGTAGGCACTGTCGGCGCAACACAGCATGCTAGACATCGCGCGCATGAGGAGAAAAGGGGGTGGGGTGGGGGAGTGGATGGCGCAGCGCGGCCGGGACTGTTACAGCATAGCGTGGGACATCGCGCAATGTGGGCGGAGTTACAGGTGGTGGTCGGGGTGCTCGCCAGCGCGGAACAGCGAAGCGTTGCGGGCTTGGGTCATGTAGAGGACCAGACGGTGTCGGTGTGCATGCCGCGGGGGAGGGAGGACGGGGCGGCTGGTCCTCTCCGTGTCGCGTACTGCGGCATTAGACCGTGGGCGCGGTGCGAGTGCACGGTGGTGGGGAGGTGGGAGGCGACGCGCGGGGCCTGCTGAGTAGCGGATGAGGGTACGCGGACGCGTCGTGTGTGCTGGTACGAAAGGTGTGCCAGCGTCGATATGCACGCACGCAGCGGGGGATGGAGATGGGGATTGTGCGCCGTCTTGCAGGCAGAGGCGTATACCGGAATCCAATAACGGAGCGTGGGTCGTCGCGGGGGTGTCGTCGTACGGTACCGGCACGGCGTTGCGAAATGCCAGAGAACAGGGCAGGCGTGGGGGATGCGACTACGGCGGGTATGTGCGGCGGTGCACGTCGTTTCCTACGTGGGGAAGTATGTGAGCCGGAGGTCGTATGATCTTGAATAGGCGATGAAGACAAAGGGAAGAGAAACGAAAAGGGAAACGAAAATAAAGTACAAGTACAGAAACCAGTCACTCACAGCTAAGCACACCAATCAAGTCATCCAGGCTCTGCCTCCACACACGCTCACCGATTGAAGGCATGGAATTTGCCATCGACCGAGGCGACGAGCACAATGTCGAGTAGTTCCAAGTCCCCTAGCTGATCTCGAGTTGGACTCTCCCGCTTGGCCGGCTCGGAAAGAGACCGGACATTGTTTGTGTAGGTCTGGAGATCGACTTCTGCACGGCATGCGCAGAGGAGGACGAAGACGGTAGTGAAGAAAGCGGTGATGTAAAGCAAGGGCGCCATTCAGTCATTCCAGCGACGGAGATGGCCAAGTCGACGACCAGTTTGTAATGGTTCTACCACCAGTAAAGTCGAGAGCAGAGAGTTATAGCAGAGCGTTACAGCAACAGAGCGCCCAAGAGTAAGCTTGTACAGCAAAATTTGATGCTGTGCCCTGATTTGGCTGTGTTAGAATCCGCTTCTTCTTTCGCACTCTTCGTTACATGTGCCAACAGTAATCCTCTTCCAGCTCCTTCCAGGCTATCCCAGCCCACATTTCTTGGAGCGCTGGTGGTCAAGTGCTCAACACCATGGTCCGCCAGCCAGCAGTCTCCGTCACAGTGACCACCAAATTCCCGAGCTGGGTACTACCACTTCTGCATACATACTTCTGGGCTATCTGCAAACTGCGAGTCATCAATTTAATCTCCGAGTACAAAGGGTCAAGGTCTCCAGCCAAGCTTCAAATCTAGTCGACAACTGCATCCAATTTGGCAGCAAGATACAAACAACAGGACAGGCATCTTCGGTCGCGTGCAACAAAGAAACTGCTTCATTTATGGCCTCTGTGCAACAAAACTCTTTCATTTGGGGTCTCCCCTCACAACGCTTGGCATGCCATCAACGAGCCGCTTCAGGCGGTACTCAGGGCTATCCCCGTCCCCGCCCTCGAGCGGGTGCATCCCGACAAGGCACCGCCGGTCGGTGTACAACGAAGATGGGCCGAGACACTTATCGTCCCCCGAGCTGTCGTTCCGCAGCTTCATCGCGTTCTCCCGCCACTTGCGCCCACCCGTGAACGCGACGAGGGGGAAGCGGTCCGGGCTCATGGCGAAGAGGCTGCCGGTCTCTTCGACCAGGCCGACGTACGCGGACTCGAGGTGGGGGAGCTGGTCCATCGAGGTGGCGTGCGTGACTTTGGGGAGGATGGCGGAGAGCTGCGGGTGGGGCTGAAGGAGGACGAAGGTGTGGTGCTGGTTAGGGTTCCAGAGTACGTCGAATATCACCACACTATATAAGGCTGAGTATACAGTTCTAGCGCAGCAGAAAATAAACACACATTGGGCTCTTGAATTTACACCCCCAGAGAACCAAATGATCCTCGCCCTCTCCCCTGGCCTTGAATGAGATAATCTCACCGTTCAGGAGGCTTATAAAAGCTTTTTTCGATGAAAAATATGAGGTTCCACAAATGAGGTTGAGAACAACAATTTACAAGCACGAGGTGTGAGGTTTTTGTGCTATTCCAGGTTGAGGTTGAGGACGAGGGGGGTAGGTTGAGTACGAGTTTTCATAGGACGAGCAAATAGCTTTAAGGTTGAGTATGAGACACGAGGTTGTGGGGTGTAGGTTGAGTACAAGTTATCATAGGACAAACAAATAACTCTAAGGTTGAGTACAAGACACGAGGTTGTATGCGGTGGTTTAGAACGAGGGTTGAGGTTGAGGGCAAGACTTGAGAGCTGAGGAAAACAGTCAAGTTTTGATCATCATTCTACTAATCAGTTGATCAATTGCTAACCTTAGCTGTGACACTGTGACACAACAATTAAATTAGAAAATTGATAAGTAATTTGAGGTCTATTTTCTGGCTTTCTTCACAGTTCTGGTGAGTAATTGCTGCATATACTAGCTGGATAACAACTGGCATTGGTTTCCAATGCTCTTCCAATGTTTTTAATCCATATAACTGGGTGGCCACTAGTATTTTTTATCACACACAAAAAGAATTGGGCCCTGATTATTTATATTAGGAAAGCAGGCAATTTATGTCAAGGTCAACACATACCCGATGATTTGAGGTGATCATATGTTATATTGTTGTTGACCCTATTCAGCATGCCCCAGGATCACAGAGACTTTGCTTAAGGCTCCTAGTAGATATTCCAGGACGCATAAAGAGCTCTCAGCCAGGAACCAGGGTAATCAGCATAAACTCGAAATATGTCAACTGACAGTCTGACACTTTTGGTTATTTTGTGAATTGGGCATCAAGGGGACCACTGAGTGTGAAATAAACACTGACTATGGAAAAGCAATGTAAATGACTTAAATTGAGTTTACTTGAAGTGTTTTGATCAGGTTTTGGCTGAATGCTGTTTCTGAGGATGTGGGTTTGAGAACAACTTTGGTTCCGTGTGGTGGTTATGGTTCAGAACACCACCTGGCCAGAACTTCGCCACGACACTTCAGGTAAAGCTCAATCTGAGCCATCTACACTGTCTCTTCCTATTCTCTGTGTTTATTTTACACTGACTGTCAGGGGAACCCCCCCCTCTGGTGAAATGCTTGCTCGGTGTCTACAACAGCAGTACTAGTTTAATCAAGACCCAACGAGCAGAATGTGAGTTTAAGGCAAAAACACAACTACTAACCAAATCCTAACTACTTTCCCCTTGAATGGTTTAGACTGTGCAGTAACTACCCAGTAGCATGTGTCCATAGGTATCTACAATGATTCCAGGCCTAATCACATAGCACATGCCAGCAGGAGCGGAAAGATGTCCTGGATGGTTCTGTGGATGAGGCGGATGGAAAAGGGGCTGGAGCAGCAGACACGGAAGTGGCCGGTGATAAGCCGTGAAACAGACCATGGGTGAAGTAGCAAGGAATTTGCCGATTTCTACCTTAATCACGTAGCGCGCTGCTCCAAAGGATTAGCATAAGTCCTATATGGCTAATCAGGGCTTGATCCTGCATGAGGACCTTAATTAAGTCCGCCTGGGATGTATCAACTGGAAAGTTCATACTAGTTGACGTCTATGATTAAGGGTTTAATTGCCAAGATTAAGCATCACTGCTTAATCAAGGCATCACGGGGCCCACAAACAACATGGGCAATATTAATCATCCTCTCTGATGATCTGGGGCACTGCTGTGGGGTCTTGGTTAGATGTTCAAGTACTTTATTGTGCTTGATTTACAAAAGGAATCTTGCATGACGGATCAGGTGATTCGGGTTTGACAGTAACCGGTTACCTCAGCTGTGGTTGGACTTCGCTTATCAACTATCTGATCATTGTTGCCATCCTGATTTGGTTACTTGGACCAATCACTTGATGGTTTAGGCTGATTAAGGTATTGGCTCAGAGCCAGTACCTGTGTCTACCTAAAACTGAAGGTCCTGAACGGGGGACACGAGGATAGAAGATGGGACTGTCTACACAATCAGACAGAAAGAAGTCACACTGGATACACTCAATCATTAAGGGGTCGACACATGAGGATCCTATATATTTACCTACACGTGATTAACTACGGACCTTACTCATATACCAGCAAGTAGAATAAACATTGTATTGTAAGCATAATTGTACAGTATATAAGGAGGAGGTTTTGGCCTGGATAGGCACTGAACTTTCTGTCCCTAAGAGCAGTAGCCTTTACTGGATACTGCTTGATAAACGACGGAGATTTGGGACTTGTCACCCAGGACTGACTTTGTTAAGAAGTTTTGTTTCGTCTGCACAAGTAACTTAATATCAATTGTTGACTTGGGATCTTGGGATTTGGAACAGTTAAGAAGCTAGAGAGAGCTTATTAGGATTGAGAACACGGCACCGCACTACAGTAGCCTTGGAAGGCTTATTATTTGGGGTTTGGAGAACACGGCACCTTGTTAGGATTGGGATTGTTGGCTCAAACTTTTAAAGCTTTAAACTCGATTTGTTGGCTTAGGCACTCATTTGGTATTGCTCAAAGAGGTCTAATACTCTAAATCAACCCTTGCACTTCGGACTAGACCTCTTAAAACAGGTGTGTTCCTCACAACCTTTGTTGGATTATCTGTGCTCCTTGAATGTGACGGGGTACGAATGGGACGCTGCTAGACGACACCGCGCGAGGACACTACTGTATATAATTCTACTTAATGTATATAGCAGCATGCGAGTAGTTGATCCGGGATCAGTACTTACATAATACCATCTTGACTTACACACGAACTACTATGTTGTGAGACTGGGATCTACTTGGAGGGAACACCCCACCCCAGACCCGCTGAATGCCTGAGCATGCATATAACTGCTCCACGGTCTCGGTGCTGCAGAGTCCCTATCCAAGGGTGACATGGGCCCTAGATGAAGGGTTACAACACGGGGAGGGCCCGAGTCGGCGCCTCCTGTCGCCTAAAGCTGTGCTGGACACGATGTCCGTGCGCGCTTACCTCCAGCCTGGCGAGGCCTACGGAACCCGCATCACATTGAACCTTCTTGAAGCCTTCAAAAGACCCGTACTCGGTGGCACAGTCTAAACCATTCAAGGGGAAAGTAGTTAGGATTTGGTTAGTAGTTGTGTTTTTGCCTTAAACTCACATTCTGCTCGTTGGGTCTTGATTAAACTAGTACTGCTGTTGTAGACACCGAGCAAGCATTTCACCAGAGGGGGGGGTTCCCCTGACAGTCAGTGTAAAATAAACACAGAGAATAGGAAGAGACAGTGTAGATGGCTCAGATTGAGCTTTACCTGAAGTGTCGTGGCGAAGTTCCGGCCAGGTGGTGTTCTGAACCATAACCACCACACGGAACCAAAGTTGTTCTCAAACCCACATCCTCAGAAACAGCATTCAGCCAAAACCTGATCAAAACACTTCAAGTAAACTCAATTTAAGTCATTTACATTGCTTTTCCATAGTCAGTGTTTATTTCACACTCAGTGGTCCCCTTGGTGCCCAATTCACAAAATAACCAAAAGTGCCAGACTGTCAGTTGACATATTTCGAGTTTATGCTGATTACCCTGGTTCCTGGCTGAGAGCTCTTTATGCGTCCTGGAATATCTACTAGGAAGGAGCCTTAAGCAGAGTCTCCATGATCCTGGGGCATGCTGAATAGGGTCAACAACAATATAACATATGATCACCTCAAATCATCGGGTATGTGTTGACCTTGACATAAATTGCCTGCTTTCCTAATATAAATAATCAGGGCCCAATTCTTTTTGTGTGTGATAAAAAATACTAGTGGCCACCCAGTTATATGGATTAAAAACATTGGAAGAGCATTGGAAACCAATGCCAGTTGTTATCCAGCTAGTATATGCAGCAATTACTCACCAGAACTGTGAAGAAAGCCAGAAAATAGACCTCAAATTACTTATCAATTTTCTAATTTAATTGTTGTGTCACAGTGTCACAGCTAAGGTTAGCAATTGATCAACTGATTAGTAGAATGATGATCAAAACTTGACTGTTTTCCTCAGCTCTCAAGTCTTGCCCTCAACCTCAACTCTCGTTCTAAACCACCGCATACAACCTCGTGTCTCGTACTCAACCTTAGAGTTATTTGTTTGTCCTATGATAACTTGTACTCAACCTACACCCCACAACCTCGTGTCTCATACTCAACCTTAAAGCTATTTGCTCGTCCTATGAAAACTCATACTCAACCTACCCCTCGTCCTCAACCTCAACCTGGAATAGCACAAAAACCTTACACCTTGTTCTCTACAATACTGTCCTCAAACCCTGTTTCTCGCCTGCATATTTTTCAATGATAAAAAAGGTCATAGAGGCTTTGCATGTACACCCTGTCCCCAGTGCTGCGATACGAGCTCTGGATGTTATCCCGGCCGCTTGGCCCGTAGGTCGAGAACGCGAGAGTCTGCGCGGGGACCAGCTTGCGTCCATTGGACGGCCGCGTATGGATGGTGACGTGGTAGTCTGTGGAATGAAGTGTCGTGGGAACGCACATACCAGTCCTGCCGACCACAACCTCCCTGCACTTCGGCGGCGGTGCGCGCCCATCCCGCTCATCCAAGGCAAGAAACGGACCACACAGGCAGGTATCAGGCCCTCCAAATCGGACCTCCCCCGTCTCGAGCTCCACCACCACCTCCGACGTCGCCTTCCGCCCCACGAAAACACGGTGGTCGTCAGCCGAAGCGAAGCTGAAGGGCGACATATCGACGAGCTCGGGCATAGAGTACGGGAAGCGCTGCAGCGGGGCGGAACGTGAATGCGGAGGGGCCATGACATATATGTCCCCCGACTGCGGCTCTATAATGTACATCCCCTGGTACGCATCCAAGTAGTCATCTGTGAGATCCGGGTCCTGGTCGATGTGGCGCGTGTGGACCAGCGGCGCGAGCGACAAGGGCGGAGAAACAGTCGTGCTCGAGGAGGAGGAGAACGACGACATGGACCAGAGAGTATGGCCCGTGGTGCGGTTGAGGGCATGGAACTTGCCATTGACCGATGCGACGAGTACGATGTCGAGCAACTCCGAGTCCGCTAGCGGATCCAGGGCCTGTTTGGTTGGCCCAGGCGGTTTGTTTTTGTTCCAGTGTAGAGGCGGAGGCCGGGAGTTCACGAGTTCGGCGCAACATGATGAGGTGAGGAGGAGGGCGAGCACGACAGCGGTGAGAGAGTGCAGGTGTGTCATTTGGGATGGCACATTTGGAGTTGGAGTGTGAACTTGGCGCGCATTCGCAACTTCGACGAAGGCGAAGAGAATTGATAAGGTGAAAACGGCGAGTTGTCCCATAGAATTGTTGTGTCAAGACTAGATAGATACTTGAAGAATTATATAGCACACCCTCCCGCTCTGATCTGATTTGTGGGGGCGGGGAGATCTTTCAGATGTTGAACGTACGTGGTGACACATTGCAGCGCCAGGTAAAAATTGCAATTGGTCAGAACCCAAGACAAAACTTGTGACCAAGGGATAGAGGGGACACTGAGATTTTCCGTGCAATACAAAAAGGCCACAAGATATATTTTTGAGCTTGGGAGCTGCCAGAAACTTCAAGACCTTGGGGCGCCGCCTCATAGTTTCCACCAGATGAAAATACAGCTTGAATGAAGTAGAAATTTCACTCGGAGTTGTGCCGTCCCGCAGCCGACATTTGAGAGAATCAGAAGCAATGGGCAGAAGATTGACGTCCCTTGGACATTGATAGCTTGAGTTGGAGATGTCTGTATATGCATCCTGGAGAGACGGTGTGACAAGTGGAAGCCCCAGAGTCAAAAGATTCGAAATTGAGGGAGGCGGCTTCAAAGTACTGGCGTCGTTTCAATGGGTTTCAACATTCTGAAGATGGGTCTGCGGTGAAGCCAGACTCAGAGTAGCATCGATTGCCAGCTTTAATCAAATATCAATTCTGGTTAGATCGTGGCAGATGATAGAAATCAGCTGATTCTCACGCGGCCAGGCCCATCCCATCCGATCGGAAGTTGATGATTTCGGGGCAATATGAGGATGCAGAATGGTGAGTACGATGGCAGTGAGTGGACACGTAAGACAAACGGACGAAAGGATATATTGATGCATAACAACAAATCAGTACTGTAATGTTAAATGTAGCACGGGGCAGAGGGAAAGTGAGGCGGAGTCAAGGCAGAGTCAAATATTTAATTCTGCATTTTAAGTCGGTTTTGTTTACAAATACCAAGATTTGTAACTCGGACATAATCGGATCGCATTAGCCTGTCTCTCCCAGAATGCGAGCACCTGGCGCGGCAATGGATTGTCTGGGAAGCTCTATGAAATATCTCAGTGTCAATTTGTTCTGCAGAGTGGAAGAGCTTACCCTAAGCCAATCAAGTACTGCACAAAGGATTCTATCCCTTACTACGGTTCTATGAAAATTTCCATGTGCCTCTACATCTATGGCCATTTGGCAACATAAATTGGATAGGTTGAATGTCGCAAACTCGCGGAGTAGCCTCTGACTTGTCCGGCATTTCTCAATGGTTTTCAGGTAATGTCTGAAAAATACTCAAGTGGAATGATTGAGGAATGATAGAGTAGTCACCTACGGATATAGTTCACAAGGACCTCCTGCGAGTACCCTTCTAGCGCGGCCGATCCAACAAAGCACCAGTTCTTCTGCAATAGAAGAGGGTTCTGAGTAGAGCCTCCCAGCTCTCCGAGGATCGGCCAAAAAGTCAAGTGGTGAATCTCCGTTGGGGAAGGGTAATGGAAAGAGCTCAGGGAACTTGAGGAAGGGGCGGAGGACTGTGCCCGTCCAACCAAAGAGGGGAAGGTGATAATAGATATCAGCTTTAGGAGCCACAACTTGACATTGTGAGATGAGGCAAAGTTCCGGGTGTCGGGAAAACAGCTCGGTATATATTGCGTCGTACTTAAACGTCGCTGCACTTGGATCCTCACTGACGCACAGGTGATCATGGAGCCTGACGACGGCTCTCAAATCATCCCACAGTTGAACCAAGTCCGGTGGGTATGGGGGGCCTCTCTTTTGCTGGTTGGAGTAGTACAATCAGTACCTGTGCAAACGAAAGTGGGAGAGAATGTGTACCTTAGGCCATGCATTTTCAAGTCTGTTCAGATATAGATGATTCTGCACGGTATGATTCCGAAGGAGATCAACCAAAGCTTCAGAAGGGGTCGCATTCTTGAGCAGGTTCGGCAAGTAATATGTCACCTCCCTGTTGAAGGATCAGTTACACATGAGCAGTGCGAAACCAGGCATGATGACTTGCTCATAAAGATTTTGTTGAGAGTCGGTTTGTGGTGGCTTATAGCCAAATAAATATAACAGGCGGTAAAGGCATTCCTCATCTAGACATGGGAGCGAGATACACCACCACCTTGATCGTCTTGTATCAGAAAGATAGTCACCAAAGGATGCATGCAAAAATTCAATGGGTGCCATGAATGGATTACGAGATGTGAATCGAGTTCGAATGGGTGGCACCTTAAACAAGGAGTGTAGACACCGTAATATCAGGCGACATGTTCCGGTACGCAGATTCAGAAGGATGTCAATCTCTTCGGGATCCACATTTATCCTGCCCTTGTGTTCTTCCTTGCCTATGCAAATGGTATGCAAGATACGAAGCTGTGTTCCCTCTTGCTCCTGCGGTACGACGGAGAGAATTTGGGTGTACAGATCATCAAGTGGGGCAGTACTCCGGGGATCAAGCTCCAAGACAGAATTGAGTCTATCTGCAGGATGGTGGTACTCGTCATCGATGAAATGGATGACAGTGGTAGCGTAGATGAAGGTGGCGGAAGACATGCTGACCAACTGATCAACTGTGTCCGGTGAGGGCCACTCAGGTTCCAAGTATATTCCTCGGGCAATGAACTTGCAACGTATTTGGGAAAATTCTGCATAGAAGTATGTTCGGATATCATGGTAGGCAGACTCGTCTGCAGAGAGTGCAAAATGCCGACAAATGGCAAATGTCTCCTCTATTTCAAGCACCTCACGAAGATGTGGTTCAGGACGGCTAACTATAAGAACCCTGAGGCGGAGATTGTGATGCCGGATTGAGCTGATGAACAGGCGTAGAATTTGCTCCTGGATTCTATGATCTGCGCATTCATCTAGTCCATCCAGCACAATCACAGGAGTCCTCTGAAGATCTGAGAGTTTTTTCAAGGGCTCAACAAGAAGTGCTTGGAAGGAGATTGCCAGGGCACGGCCAACAATGAGTTTATCTCCTTCCACGGCTTGCTGGATCGGAAGAAGCAGTTCTGTTACGGAAATTGCCAGCTGGTATGCAATGGTGGGGATCAGTGAATGCCATGTTCCTCGTTTTGAATGACCGCGCTGGAAGAAGAACGATGCTCCAAGTCGGCCTTCATTTTGAAGGCTCTTGGCAAACATCTGGGCAATGGCTGATTTTCCTGCTCCTGCACAGCCATGGAGCCACAAGATAGTGCTTTCAGTGCTGGTATCGGTAGACCACGAATGAAGCTCTTCCATTGTAGCTGTCCTAGTCCCTGGATGGCAAGCTGGTTCCGGGAAGCGCTCTCCTGAGTCATGGAGAGCTTCCATGGCTACATGGTGGTAAAGCAAATCAATGCCTAAAAGGAAGTCTTAATTCGCTCTCAGAACACATAAATCTAGAGACCATACCAGACTCTCCATACGAAGTCACGCTGAGCTGTGTCATGTCGCCAGCAATGCTGTTGAATGTGTTTGAGTTATTTTGGCCAGCCCACCCTTGTGCTGGTGCATCGTGGTTTTGCAATGGCTGTTGGAACTGGGAGGGATACACGGGAAGACCATAGGTTATGGTGACCGTTTCGGGAGTGGGAGACTGCAAGGAATCTGAAGGCTCCGGTTGATCATCAACATGCTGAATCTGAGGGCGGAGATGTCCTGTCGCTGTCTGAGATGACTACCGAAAGAAATGGAGGCATAGGCTTACCGTAGGGCCATGTATCCTGATTCCTCAGTGCTCTTTGACTTCTGATTGGCCCAATGGAACCACTGCTCCCTGTTGTTATAGCTGATGCGACCATGATCAAATATTACACATCCTCCACATACGTGGACTTCACCTGTGAACCCGTGGCCGCCCTCGAGCCGTGGGTGGTCCCTGCTGACCTCGTTGCCCGGTAGAAGTCCCGCCGGTGCGACGTGGGAATTAAACACTTGTGACATGTTGCCCGCTACACTATTGAAGGTCCCTCCCTCGATGTGGGTACCATTGAGAGAGAAAGCCATGGCGAAGGTGGTGGACAGAAGGAAAGGATGTAGCAGTGACAACTGCTGTCTTCACGAGGCAGTGAATACAGCTTCCTTGCTTATTTGGGGAACATGAGAGCAAGCTTCCTAAAACGGACGTCGGCGTTGAATGAAAGGCCGTGGGGCTGTACTCAATGTCATCTTATTATGCGCGACGTTTCCTCAAATACACTAAACGCTATCTGCCCACCCCCTACCCGCCCGCCGCCGCCGCTGCCGCGTCCACGCGACGCGTTTGTTTGCGCGCGTGTGGCGTCGCTCTCTCGCTTGCCGACGCCGTTGCCTCCCTCCTAACCCTCTGCCTCCGCCCGTTCCACAATACGCCGTCGTAACCCATTCTGCGCCTCGCCGCCGCCCATCCGCCGCCACTTCGCTGCCCCTCTTACCGATGCCGCGACGCCCGTGCCAAGGTAGAGGGGATGGAGGCGGGAGTGTGCTCGACTGCGCGCTTCTCTTTGGAAGCAGAAGAGGACGGCGCAGCGGCGAGTGGGTTCACGAGAGATGATTCCTCTTTGGCGAGGCCGGGATTGGGGCTGGAAGGCGGACCATTGGCTTGCGTTGTGAATCTGCCGCCTTTCGTCGAGTAAACACCGCATCCCCGTCCAGAATTTGTCGTTCTCGACCTATGGCCCGAACAACCAGGACAACATTATCGTATCAGAACACCAAGGACGATGCGTACATCCAAAGGCTCCCGAACGGCTAAATTATCTCGTTCAAGGCCAGGGGAGAGAGCTCTGGGACCGAGGGCCATTCGATTCTCTGGGGATTAAAATTTAACAACCCCATGTTCGTGTTTTCTTCTGCGCCAGCGCTGTAAACTCAACCTTATATAGTGTGGCGATATTCGACGTACTCCGAAACCCTACCCAGCACAACACCTTCGTCCTCCAGCCCCGTCCGCAGCTCTCCGCCATCCTCCCCAAACTCATGCACGCCACCTCGATGGACCAGCTCCCCTACCTCCAGTCAGCCTATATCGGCCTGGTCGAAGAGACCGGCAGCCTCTTCGCCATGAGCCCGGACCGCTTCCCCCTCGTCGTGTTCAGCGGTGGCGGCGGCGCGCGCAAAAACCGGGTCATCAAGGTCATCGACGAGGGGTCGCGCGAGCTGCCGAGCGATGTCGACGCGGTCACGGAGGAGCGCAAGCGGCGGGAGAAGGCGATGAAGGAGCGGAACTACGGCTCGGAGGACGACCGGTGTCTGGACCGGTCGTCACTGCACACGACCGGCGGTGCCTCGTCGAGATCCGCCCGCTCGAGGGCGGGGACGGGGACGGGCCGGAGAACCGGCTCAAGCGGCTCATCGACGGTGCGCCGACGGTGGTTATGGACTCGGCGGTCATGCACTGGGACCCGAGGGAGAACGCCAAGACGAACACGAATACCGTGCCGAATGGGAACGGGATCCCAGAGGGCGCTGGGGACAAGCCCGGGTCGGGGCCTGCGCTCCCAGGCAACTCGACGCTCATTGAGGGGCGGGAGCCGGCCGCAGACGACCTTTCCTTTTGGCCAAGCATTGCGTTTGCGTTTGCGTTTGCGTTTGTGGTTGGCGCGCTGGGGCTTTGGTTTGGGTTTGGGCTGGGGAAGGTGCGGAGATCGAGTCCGAGGTCGGCGCCGGTCATCGTGGATGTGCTGACCGCGGCGATTTCCGTGCTGGCGGCGCCGCCCACCCCCACGCTTCCTCCGCCCGAGGAGTCTCCCCCGCCGCAAGTTTTGACTACCAAAAAATTACCGCCGTTGCCGCCGGATGTCGCTGAGGACGCGGACGAGAGTGGGGATGAGAATGAAAACGAAAACGGGGATGCCTCGGCGCTGCCGGGCACGAAGCGCAAGGGGCGGAGAGGGCGGAGAGCGAAGAAGAAGAAGCCGGGTGTGGTCGACGCGGGCGAGAACAATAATAGCGTCGATCTCAGCAGTGAAACAGAAAATCTACAGGAAAATCTGAAGCCGATAGAAAATGGCCTCGTCGTGCTGCCAAATGGCAATAGCAGTAATCCGTTGTTAACATCGGGCTTGTCCTTCTCTCCTACAATTCCGGTGGTGGCCCCTCCCGTCGAGCCCTCGTTGGTTGTTTCGGACCACGTTCTCGGTCGGTTTCTTCGGCTGCGCCTTAGATGACTTTGCTGATATCCGTTTTTGTCACCGCAGGGTACGACTCGCACGGGACCATCGTGTATCGGACCGTCGTGTACCGCGGGTCCCTCCAGGGCCGCGCAGTCGCTGTCAAGCGTCTGCTGGCTTAGGAGACAGAGTCTGACGGATGCGATGCGCTCAGGACATCTTCCGGAAATACCCCTCCACATACGAGGGCGTGATCCCGACGCTGTGTTCCAACCTCGACGAGCTCGACGAGCCGGAGGCGAAAGCATCTCTCATTGGATCATCGGGGAATACGCCAACAAGATCGACAACGCCGACAAGCTGCTCGACATTTTCGTAGAAAGCTTCGTGGACGAGTCGTATTCTGTGTGTACACCTGTTTCTTCGCATTCAAGCCATACTCATCGTGTCTTGCTCTACAGGTCCAATTGCAAACGCTTACGGCGGTGGTCAAGCTGTTCCTGAAGAAACCCGACTCATCGCAAGCGATCGTGCAACTTGTGCTTAACAAGGCGACGAAGGACTGCGACTCGCCTGATGTGCGCGATCTGGCATACATATACTGGCGGCTACTATCTACAGATCCCGGTGCCGCGAAGGTGAGATCCCCCCGCTTTTCTTTCCGCCTGTCGCTGACATATCGCTTCTTCAGGCCGTGGTCCTCTCGTATCGTCCGCCGATTTCGATCCCGCGGACAACGGTCGCCCCTGCGCTGCTCGAGGAGCTGCTGGGCGAGATCTCGAGCCTGTCGAGCGTATATCACAAGCCGGCAGAAACGTTTGTTGGCCTGGGGCGCGCTGGTGCCAACTCGGTGCTGCAGAAGGGTGCCAAGTACGTGGTATCAACTTTCGATCTATTCACCTCCCTCCGACGTTCCGCGCAGCTTCTCCGGGGTTGAAGACGACCAGTTCTCCGCGAGGAAGGCGTCGCTGCCGGCCAACAGGCGGAGAACTTGCTGTGAGCATTCCTTGATGTTCTGGCAATCCCGAAATAGACCCTGATTATCTCCTCCTTTTTCAGGGACTTCGGCGACGACCTGGCAGCAGACGGACAGCGGGGAGAGCGAGTCAGAATTCGGACGAGGACGAAACACAAAAGACAACACCCACTTCATGCTGGCGCTCCTCCATGTGCTGATCCGCGTACTCATCTCGGTCGGGTTCGAGACTGCGGAGCAGGCGGCGAGGTAGGCGGTGAGCTGGAGCGGGGCGTCGGGGTAATCCGTCAACGGCCTTGCGGCCGTGCGGGCTTGACGTCGCCTGCAGTCGTGGGGCGGCTCTTCGGGCGCAGCGAGGAGGTGCTGGTGCCGGGGAGGCTGCCCGCGGCGCGGAGGAGCTCGACGGGCGACGAGGCGCGCGTGCTGCTCAGCCGCATCTTAACCACATTGTCTTGCTGTTCGAAAGGGATGCTGGAATCGGATAGTGATATCGCCCACCATAGAGCGGGAGTCGCGAGAGGTATTTCTCGCCACCGACGACAAATTTGGGTCAAAAGAGATGTCGAATAAAGACCTGCAAGACTTCGTGACGCTCGCCTCGCGCGAAGTCAGCATCCTGCAGGAGAGTGACGACCACCCGAACGTCATCTGGTACTACCGGGAGGCGCACTCGAACTTCCTCTACATCGCGCTCGAGCTGTGCCCCGCGACGCTCGCGGACCTCATCGAGACGCCCGACCCGCGACGCGTGGCGCGACATTGCGGTCGTGTTCGACCCCAAGCGCGTATTAAGGCAGATCGCGGGCGGGCTGCGGCACCTGCACGGGCTGAAGCTCGTGCACCGCGACATCAAGCCGCAGAACATCCTCGTGTCGGCAGGCGCGGGCGGCGGGCGAAGGCGTACCGGATGCTGATCTCGGACTTTGGGCTGTGCAAGAAGCTGGACGTGGACCAGACGAGCTTCCTGCCGACGTCGCACGGGGCGATGGCGGCGGGGACGGTGGGGGTGGCGCGCGCCGGAGATACTGCGCGGGGATGTGAAGCTGGACGAGATGGGCGCGGGGAACGATGCATCGGTGTCGTCGCAGGGGAGCGCCGCATTGGGAGCCTCGAGCGGGACGGCGGGGAAGCCGGCGCGGCTGACCAAGTCGGTGGACATTTTCGCGCTGGGGTGTTGGTTCTTCTACACGCTGACGAGCGGGGGGCATCCGTTTGGAGATCGGTTCGAGCGGGAGGCGAACATTATGAAAGGGGCGAAAAACCTGCAGGGGCTAGAGCGATTCGGGGAAGAGGGGGAGGAGGCGGTGGATCTGATATCATCTATGCTGCACGCAGAAGCGCAGCGGAAGTACACCGTCTTCTTGCCACAGTAAAGCTCGTCTAGATCCCTGCATGTTTGAGAATGATTGGTATGAGGTTTTCACTGCAAGAGAAAGAGGTTGGGAGGTATGCGTAAGGTATCTAGAGGAAAGTGCGTGTGGGTTTCCAGTGGTATTGCGAGTTTAGGAAGGATATGGTAGTAAATACAGTGATAATTTACATATGATAATGTACAGGAGAGAGAGAGATCAAGGGAACGAGAGAGACAGTTATTACTCATCTAAAATGTTGGGACAACAAGACGAATGTGGTAACCGCTTTCAGGAACTTGGGTGGTTGAGGAGCGTGCGGAGGTCAACAGCGCCGAGTATGCCTGCCTTGTAAGACGCGGCTTGGAGTGGGGGATGTAGGTGTTTGTAAGCTGGGCAATGGAGAAGGTAGTGGAGGCGGGTCTCCTTCACTGCACCACAAACCTTGCATGCTGGGGATGCGGTGAGTCGGCAACGGAACCGGTGCGCGTTGAGGGCAGAGAAGTCGGTTCGAAGCTGGCATATGAGTGAGATGTCGGCACGCGAGGGCGAGGTGTCATAGGGCGAGCGCAGGATCATCGAGGGTGAGGAATTGTCGATGTCACGGAGGCCACGGCCCATAGGCGCCGTGCCATACTTACAACTGCTGAATCAAAAGTCTTGAAAATATTTGAGGGTACACTTCAGGCCATATACTGTACCCTAGCCCACTCGGAGCTTTGAAATCAAATTTTTTTATTTCGGATCCGGGTTTTGGCACTGTAAGACGAACGCGGGGTGGGTATGTGTAATATTCAAAATATGAGCACGACACAATGACGAAAGGCGTAGGAAATATTGCGCGAGCCCCAGCAATTCGCCAGCACTCCCCTACAAACCGTTCCCGTGCTCTGCGACGCCCGCGATAACGGATTTGCACTCCCCGCACACCAAAGCCCTTTACGATCCAGCGATCGTTTGCGGAGGACGGCGCGCGTGGAGAGCGAGGGAGAGGGCGAAAGCGATGGTGTCTCGCCGTAGTGAAGGGTGTGCGTGCGTGGCCGGTGGGTTTTTTTTGCGTGGGAGGTGAGGATACTGAGCCGGGGCCACACCGCGCTAAACGCGCGTATCGGGCGTGAAGAGGACAGCGTGGGTATGAGCGGCTGTGAACTACCGTAGGCACTGTCGGCGCAACGCAGCATGCTAGACACCGCGCGCATGAGGAGAAAAGGGGGTGGGGTGGGGAGTGGATGGCGCAGCGCGGCCGGGACTGTTACAGCATAGCGTGGGACATCGTGCGATATGGGCGGAGTTGAAGGTGGTGGTCCAGCGCGGAACAGCGAAGCGTCGCGGGCTTGGGTCATGTAGAGGACCGGACGGTGTCGGTGTGCATGCCGCGGGGGAGGGAGGACGGGGCGGCTGGTCCTCTCCGTGTCGCGTACTGCGGTGTTAGACCGTGGGCGCGGTGCGAGTGCACGGTGGCGGGGAGCGGGGAGGCGACGCGCGGGGCCTGCTGAGTAGCGGATGAGGGTACGCGGATGCGTCGTGCGTGCTGGCACGAAAGGTGTGCCGGCGTCGATATGCACGCAGCGGGGGATGGAGATGGGGATTGTGCGCCGTCTTGCGGAGGCGTATACCGGAATCCAATAACGGAGCGCGGGTCGTCGCGGGGGTGTCGTCGTACGGTACCGGCACGGCGTTGCGAAATGCCAGAGAACGGGGCGGGCGTGGGGGTTGCGACTACGGCGGGTATGTGCGGCGGTGCACGTCGTTTCCTACGTGGGGAAGTATGTGAGCCGGAGGTCGTATGGTCTTGAATAGGCGATGAAGACAAAGGGAAGAGAAAGGAAAAGGGAAACGAAAATGAAGAACAAGTACAGAAACCAGTCAATCACAGCTAAGCACACCAATCACGTCATCCACGCTCTGCATCGTCCTCCGGCGACGAAAGCCCTTGAAGTTGAGCGTGAGCTAGTAAATAGACAGAAACGCAATTAGTCGCGGTTCTGTGAAAGAAGGAAGAAAAACGCAGCACGTCCGCGCATGCACACCGAAACCGCGCGAGAAATGGCGAGGAGGACGCGGATCAAGGCCGCGTACCCATTGCATGCGGGAAGAGGCGTAGCGGCAAAACGCGGGCTCGTGCTCCAGTTGGGGCCGCCGCCACTGGTCGCCGTCGCCGTCGTGAGGCACCCTGAAGCGCGGAAGATGAGCCCATTCGTCGTGGTCGACCGCTCTGGCTTGGTGGATCGGGCTCGATGAAGTGAGGATAGGTCGAGGGAGGAGGGACGCTACTCGCTGGTCGACAGGTACCGGTCGGACGACCAAAAAAAGGCATGCCTGCGGTCGATTATTTATTCAATGTGACATGAAGAAAGGCAGCAATAGTACACACCTTGAGCCTGAGGATGAGTGCAATCTTCACAAATGGTCCAATCACATTCTTTGCAATGTTTGAACTCAGCACCCGCATCTGGAGTGTTCTCGTCTTCCTTCTCCGCGGGAGGAGGAGGAAACCCGTGGAAACGACGGAAACATCCATCACACGCCGGTATAACTTGAGGGTTTCTGACACGCTCTGCCCAAGCAGCTCGTTCAAATGATTTGAGGGTCGACATGGTCGATCCCGGACCACTGTGTTTTTTCATCAACTTGTCGAACTTATGGAAAAAAGCCGGCTTAACGCAGACGCTGCGTTTATGCTCTTTCCAATCTTTTTTCTGACATTCTGGGCTGTGAGGTAGAGCAGCTCGAGTGAAATGGAAACATTTAGGAGATGAGCCTTCACTTACGAGCAGTAGCTGAGGATCAGGCCGCAAGCGCGATTTAAGAGGCAGCTCCAACGTACAAGTGGTATGGCTTACATTGTTTTGTGGCATCGCGAGCATCGTAGTGACTTTGCGGGCTCCTTCTTGCATACATGGCAGCGCGCCATGACTAATAAATGTTGAACGTTGAAGGTCGAACGGGGATGGTTGAACAAAGGAAGGTTTGAACCAATAATTCCATTGGTTTTATTTGTTCACGCCTATTTGAGCGCGAAAAGTCTTCGTGGAGGAACCCAGGACTGGAAGTAGCAGTGCGTTTCTGCCAAATCATTACCCGGGATACAAATCGAAGGATATAAAATAATGAATAAATAATCATTCCATGCGCAAGTGCACCACTCCCTTGCTCCACGCCTGCATCCTGTCGATCTCCGCCCTGCTCCAGCGAGTGATCGCGCCGTGATCAAAGTCGGGGTTGTGGGCGCTCATCAACTCCTCGACGTTGCGTCTGCGCCAGCCATACCAGTCAACGCCGGCGATGCGGGAAACGACTTTGGAAGCGCGGTGGATGAAATTGGCCGCCGCGAGGGTAACCCTCCCGCTCATAGACCGCTTCCTCATCACAGCACTGCTCTTGTCCGCACGCGAGCTTGAGGTTGAGGTAGAGGGGATGGAGGCGGGAGTGTGCTCGAGCGCGCGCTTCTCTCTGGAAGCAGAAGAGGACGGCGCAGCGGCGGGTGAGTACACGGGAGATGAGTCCTCTTTGGCGGGGCCGGGATTGGGGCTGGAAGGCGGACCATTGGCTTGATAGTTTGCGTTGTGGATCTGCCGCTTTGCATCAATGATAGCGTCCATGGCTTTGATGCGAGAGATGTTTCTCTCGACATCGACCTCGTCGTCGGTCTTCTCGAGGGAGCGGGGAGAAGAGGGAACAACTGAACCACGTCACTGAATCGGCGCGCTTGTCCTTGGGAACAGGTTCACAGGTGCAAGACCTCTTGCGTGCTCTTAGAAACAAGGTACGGCCGAGTTTCATGCACATGTTGTGGTGCTGCCCTGACCCCCATCGTGCAGAAAACATCGTTACCAGGACCTGCCGGACAAGGTCAAGCAGAATCCAGGGTTATTTGTACGCATTGTCGTCTGTGAGGTCCGGGTCCTGGTTGATGTGGTGTGTGCGGACCAGCGGCGCGAGCGAGGAGGGTGGAGAAAAGATTGCGCTCGAGGAAGAGAAGGACGACATGGACCAGAGAGTGTGCCCCGTGGTGCGATTGAGGGCATGGAACTTGCTATCAACCGAGGCGACGAGCACAATGTCGAGTATTTCCGAGTCCCCTAGCTGATCCGGAGTTGGACTCTCCCGCTTAGCCGGCTCAGAAAGAGACTGGACAGTGAAGGTCTGGAGATCGACTACTGCACGGCATGCGTAGAGGAGGACGAAGACGGTAGTGAAGAAAGCGGTGATGTAAAGCAAGGGCGCCATTCAGTCATTCCAGCAACGGAGATGGCCAAGTCGACGACCAGTTTGTAATGGTTCTACCACCAGAGCAGAAGGTTACAGCCCAAGAGTACAAGAGCTCAAGGTTACAGCAACAGAGCGCCCAAGAGTAAGCTTGTACAGCAAAATTTGATGCTGTGCCCTGATTTGGCTGTGTTATAGTCCCCGTTCCTCGGCTTCTTTCGCGCTCTTCGTTACGTGGGCCAACCGATTGGTGTCACTCGGCGGCAGTAGTCCTCTTCCAGCTCCTTCCAGGCTATCCCAGCCCACATTCATTGGAGCGCTGGTGGTCAAGTGCTCAGCGCCAGGGTCCGCCGGCCAGCAGCCTCCGTCTCGCAGTGCCGCAGTCACCAGTGGCCGCAATTCCCTCGAATCCACGGCGTCCGAAGCCCCGAGCTGGGTAGCACTTCTGTATACTATACTTCTGGGCTATCCGCAAACTACGAGCTATCAATTTAATCTCCGAGTACAAAAGGTCAAGATCTCCAGCCAAGCTTCCATCCAGTCGACACCTGGCTGGCTGGACTGTCCATCCAAATTGGCAGCAAATTCGTCGATACCAACGGGACAGGCATCTTCGGTCGCGTGCAACAACGAAACTGCTTCATTTGCGGTCTCTGTGCAATAGCAAAACTCCTTCATCTGTGGTCTCCCCTCACAACGCTCGGTACGCCATCAACGAGCCGCTTCAGGCGGTACTCAGGGCCGTTTCCGTCCCCGCCCTCGAGCGGGTGCATCCCGACCAGACACTGCCGCGAGGACCGATCCAAACACCCCTCGGCCCCGTCCTCGTCCTCGGAGCCGTACAAACCCTGCTTCGGCTCTCCCCCAGCTGGCTCCAGCTTGACTCGCCCTTGTCCTGCACCGCTGACCGCGACGAGCGGGAACCGGCCCGGGCTCATGGCGAACAGGCTCCCCGTCGCCTCCACCAGCCCGACATACACCGAGTCGAGATGCGGCAGCTGGTCCATTGAGGAGGTGTGCACAAGGTTAGGGGGGATGGTGTAGAGCTGCGGACGGGACTGAAGGAGGACAAAGAACGTGTCCTGGGCGGGACTCTGCAGTACGTCGAATATGGCTACACTATGAAGAAGATTTATTTGGCATTGCAATGGAGAATATTTATAGAAGACGTACATTGGGCTCTTGAATTCACGTCCCCAGAGGACCCCCGGGTCCTCTCTGCTCCCAGTTTTGAAGGCGAGGAGCTCTCCATTCGGGAGGCTTTCCATGTACACCCCGTCCTTGGTGCTGCGATACGATCCCTGGAGGACGTTGTCCCGGCTGCTCGGCCCGTAAGTCGAGAACGCGAGAGTCTGCGCGGGGCCTAGCTTGCGTTTGTCGGACGGCCGCGTATGGATCGTGACATGGTAGTCTGCGTACAATGATTTAGTTTGCGGAACAAAGTGTCGCGGGAACGCACACACCAGTCCTGCCGACCACCACCTCCCTGCGCTTCGGCGGCGGTTCGCGCCCATCCCGTTCATCCAAGTCAGGAAACGGACCCCACGGGCAAGTATCGGGTCCTCCAAAGCGGACCTCCCCCGTCTCAAGCTCCACCACCACCTCCGACGTCGCCTTCCGCCCCACGAAAACACGGTGATCATCGGCCGCAGAAAAGCTAAAGGGCGACATGTCGACGAGCTCGGGCATGGAGTACGGGAAGCGCCGGAGCGGGCTGGAAGGTGTCGCCATGACATATATGTCCCCCGACTGCGGCTCTATAATGTACGTCTCCTGGCGCGCATCCAAGTAGTCGTCTGTGAGATCTGGGTCCTGGTCGATGTGGCGCGTGCGGACCAGCGGCGCGAGCGACGAGGGCGGCGAAACAGTTGTGCTCGAGAAGGAGGAGGACGATGACATGGACCAGAGAGTGTGCCCCGTGGTGCGGTTGAGGGCATGGAATTTGCCATCGACCAATGCGAGGAGCACAATGTCGAGTAATTCAGAGTACGCTAGCGGATCCGGGGCCTGTTTGGTTGGCCCAGACAGTTTGTTTTTGTTCCAGTGTAGAGGCGGAGGCCGGAAGTTCACGAGTTCAGCACAGCATGATGAGGCGAGGAGGAGGGCGAGTGCGACGGCGGTGAGAGAGTGCAAGTGGGTCGTTTGGGACGCATATGGAGTGTGATTAACTTGCGCATTCACGACTTGAACAAAGGCCAAGAGAAAATATAATGTGGTAAACACGTCGAGTTGTCCCATAGAATTTTTGCGTCGAGTTAAGTCAAGACTAGATAGATACTTGAAGAATTATATAGCACACCCTCCCGCTACAATCTGATTCGTGGGGGCGGGGAGATCTTTCAGATGTTGAACATACGTGGCGACACGTTGCAGTGCCAGGTAAAAATTGCAATTGGTCGGAACCCAAGACAAAACCTGTGACCAAGGGATGAAGGGGAGGCCGAGCGCTGAGTTTTCCGTGTAATACAAATAGGCCACAAGATATATTTCAATTGAGCTTGGGAGCTGCCAGAAACTTCATGGTTTCCCACAGATGAAAATACAGCTTGAATGAGGTAGAACACTCGCAGTCGTGTCGTACCACAGCCGACATTTGAGAAAATCAGAAGCAATCTCTATAATGTACGTCTCCTGGTACACATTCAAGTCGTCTGTGAGATCTGGGTCCTCGTCGATGTCGCGTGTGCAGACCAGCGGCGCAAGCGACGAGGGCGGAGAAACAGTCGTGTTCGAGGAGGAGAACAATGGCATGGACCAGAGGGCATGCCCCGTAGTGCGATTGAGGGCATGGAACTTGCCATCGACCGAGGCGATGAGCACAATATCGAGTAATTCAGTGTACGAGTGTACGCTAGCGGATCCGGGGCCTCTTTGGTTTGCCCAGATGGTTTGTTTTTGTTCCAGTGTAGAGGCGGCAGCCGGAAGTTGATGATTTCGGCCCCGGGGGCAACATGAGGATGCAAGAAGGGTACGACGGCAGTGAGTGGACGCGCAAGACAAACAGATGCAAGGATATATTGATGCGTGACAATAAATCAATACTGTACTTAATGTAGTACGGGCCAGGGGAAAGTGAGGCAAAGAATTCTGGGCCTAAAGTCGGGTTTGTTTACCAGTATGAAGTTTGTGACTCGGACATAGTCGTATTGCATTGACCTGTCTCTCCCAGAATGCGAGCACCTGCCGCAGCAATGGATCGTGTGGGAAGCTCTATGAAATATCTCAGTGTTAATTTGTTCTGCAGAGTGGGAGAGCTAACCCGAAGCCAATAAAGTACAGCATGGAGTGTGCTATCCAATACTATGTTGCTATGAAAATTCTCATGTGCCCGTACATCTATGGCCATTTGGCGACATAAATCGGACAGGTTGAATGTCGCAAACTCGCGGAGTAGCCTCTGACTTGTCCCACATTTCTCAATGGTTTTCAGGTAATATCTGAAAATACTTAAGCAGAATGATTGAGGAATGATAGAGTAGTCACCTACGGATATAGTTCACAAGGACCTCCCGCGAGTGTCCTTCTAGCACGGCCGATCCAACGAAGCACCAGTTCTTCTGCAATATAAGAGGGTTCTGAGTAGAGCCTCCCGGCTCTCTGAGGATCGGCCAAAAAGTCAAGTGGTGAATCTCCATTGGGGAAGGGTAATGCAAAGAGCTCAGGGAACTTGAGGAAGGGGCGGAAAACTGTGCCTGTCCAACCCAAGAAGCGAAGGTGATAATTGATAACAGGTTCAGGAGCCACAACTTGAAATTGTGAGATGAGGCAAAGTTCCAGGTGTTGGGAAAACAGCTCAGTATATATTGTGTCGTACTTGAACATCGCTGCACTTGGATTTCTGCTGACATGCAGGCATTCACAGAGCCTGGCGACAGCTCTCAAATCATCCCACAGTTGAACCAAGTCCGGTGGGTATGGGGTGCCTCTCTTTTGCCAGTTGGAATAGTACAATCAGTATCTTTGTGAATGAAAGTGGGAGAGAATGTGTACCGTAGGCCATGCATTTGGGTATTTGTTCAGAAATAGATGATTCTGCACAGTACAATTCCGAAGGAGATCAACCAAAGCTTCGGAAGGGGTCGCATTCTCGAGTAGGTTCAACAAGTGATATGATATGTCCCTGTCAAAGGATCAGTTACACATGAGTGGTGCAAAAGGCATGATGACTTGCTTATAAAGATCTCGTTGAGCATAGGTTTGTGGTGGCTTATAGCTGAATAAATATAACAGGCGGTAAATACATTCCTCATCTAGACACGGGAGCGAGATACACCACCGCCTTGATCGTCTTGTATCAGAAAGATAGTCGCCGAAGGATGCATGCAAAAAGTCAATGGGTGGCCAGATTGTCCAAGATCCAAATCGAGTTCAAATGGGTGGCACCTTAAACAAGGAGTGTAGACACCGTAATATCAGGCGACATGTTCCAGTACGCAGATTCAGAAGGATGTCAATCTCTTCGGGATCCGCAGATATCCTGTTCCCATCTTCCTTGCCTATGCAAATGGTATGCAAGATACGAAGCTGCAGTCCCTCTTGCTCCTGTGGTACAATGGAGAGAATTTGGGTGTACAGATCATCGAGTGGGGCAGTACTCCGGGGATCAAGCTCCAAGACAGAATTGAGTCTATCTGCAGGATGGTGGTACTCATCGTTGATAAAACGGATGACAGTGGTAGCATAGATGAAGGTGGCGGAAGACATTCTGACCAACTGATCAACTGTGTCCAGTGAGGGCCACTCAGGTTCCAAATATATTCCTCGGGCAATGAACTCGCAACGTATCCGAGAAAATTCTGCAAGGAAGTACATTCGGATATCACGGTAGGCAGACTCATCTGCAGAGAGTGCAAAATGCCGACAAATTGCAAATGTCTCCTCTGTTTCGAGCACCTCACAAAGATGTGGTTCTGGACGGCTAACTATAAGAAGCCTGAGGTGGAGATTGTGATGCTGGATTGCATCGATGAACAGGCATAGAATTTGCTGCTGAATTTTATGATCTGCGCATTCGTCTAGTCCATCCAGCACAATCACAGGGGTCCTCTGAAGGTCCAGGAGTTTTTTCAAGGGCTCAACAAGAAGTGCTTGGAAGGAGATTGCCAGGGCACGGCCAACAATGAGTTTATCTCCTTCCACGGCTTGCTGGATTGGAAGAAGTAGTTCTGTTACAGAAGTTGCTAGCTGGTATGCAATGGTGGGGATCAGTGAATGCCATGTTCCTCGTTTTGAATGACCGCGCTGGAAGAAGAATGATGCTCCAAGTCGGCCTTCAGTTTGAAGGCTCTTGGCAAACATCTGGGCAATGGCTGATTTTCCCGCTCCTGCACAGCCATGGAGCCATAGGATGGTGCTTTCAGTGCTGGTATCGGTAGACCATGAATGAAGCATTTCCATTATAGCTGTCCTTGTCCCTGGATGGCAAGTCGGTTCTGGGAAGCGTTCTCCTGAGTCATGGAGAGCTTCCATGGCTACGTGGCGGTAAAGCAAATCAATGCCTAAAAGGAAGTCTTAATTTGCTGTTGGAACACATAAATCTAGAGACCACACCAGACTCTCCATATGAAGTCACACTGAGCTGTGTCATGTCGCCAGCAATGCTGTTGAATGTGTTTGAGTTATTTTGGCCAGCCCACCCGCATGCTGGTGCATTGTGGTTTTGCAATGGCCGTTGGAACTGGGAGGGATCCACGGGAAGACCGTAGGTTATGGCAACTGTTTCAGGAGTGGGAGACTGCGAGGAATATGAAGACTCCGGTTGATCATCAACATGCTGAATCTGAGGGCAGAGATGTCCTGTTGCTGTCTGAGATGACTACCGAAAGAAATGGAGGCATGGGCTTACCGCAGGGCTGTGTATCCTGATTCCTCAGCACTCTTTGACTTCTGATTGGCCCAATGGAACCACCGCTCCCTGTTGTTATAGTTGATGCGACCATGATCAAATATTGAACATCCTCCACATATGTGGACTTCACCTGTGAACCTGTGGCTGCCCTCGAGCCGTGGGTGGTCCCTGCTGACCTCGTTGCCCGATAGCAGTCCCACCGGTACGACATGGGAGTTAAACACTTGTGACATGCTGCCCGCCACACTATTGAAGGTCCCTCCCTTGATGTGGGTACCATTGAGAGAGAAAGCCATGACAAAGGTGGTGGACAGAAGGAAAGGATGTCTTTACGAGGTAGTGCATAGTGCCAACAGCTTCCTTGCTTCCTTGGGGAAACAAACAGCAAACTTCCTGAAATGGATGTTGGCGTTGAATCAAAGGCCATGGGGTTGTGCTCAATGTCATCTTATGAGCACAATGATGTCACTGCAGCGCATTGTGGCACAACCTTGTTTCCTCAAACATGACTCCATGAATCCGGGCTTAAGTTGTATGTACCCGGCTGTGCAAACAGGTACGGTCCTACACTGTGTTTTGGTGCAGCCGGCTGGATGATGGCAATGAGGCAGTGGGATCAAACTGTTGTCTCTGTGCTTTTTTCTGCTGTGCTGTTAAATATCACAGCTCCGGAGCGAGCTGCAGTTGGATTCTATAGCTGACCTACTCCTCCCCCACTACACATCCCCATAAAAGGAAATCTCCCCACCCGCCAGCCATAGCCATACTGGTTCACACCTTAGGACTGCTGCTCTAGTCTAGCTGTTATATGTGTGCTTCGGTGCAATGATTGCATTATTAATACTATGATGCATCTGTGTTTGATTCTTTTGGGGTGCAATCCTTTTTTTCTTACTTTCTTCTGTTCCTTCCCCACCCCGACTGCCTATATCTGTTGTACATCACCCCGGATGCAACCAACTGGATATATCAATTGCTTTATTTCATTGCAACTCTCAATGGCCAGTACAGTGCACACAGCTCAGTCCAGCCTGCACAATAATGGCAAGGCCTTGTCCTACCTTAAAGCTGTGATTTCTTGTTTATCCAGCTGAAACTAAGTTTTGGGCTACATACTGTTTACTACCTCTGTGCCAGAACATTCGGCGCCCTTCGTCTTTTCCAGTAATTTTGTTATAAATGCCCTAGAACATGTATTGACAAAGGAAAAACACACTCAAAACATCAAATAATTTATTTGAGATCCTCCATCCCCTTTCAGAGGGCATATATACTGATAGACAGTCTGAGGAGTCTGCAGGGCTTGTCCATTCGTTGTTTGATGGCACCTTCCTTTTTGGGAAGGCATAGTGGGGGAGGCCAAGGACATTTGATTCTACTGCATGGCTTTCTCTGACTGGGAAATCTCCCTGTGGGCTCTCATCTTTCTGCTGTAGGATTTTTTTCGCCATTGGTTTCTGCAGTGAGAGGCTACTGCAAACTCTCTGCCTTCCTTGGCATCCTTTTTCTCGCTGTCAGATCATACCACCAGCTTTGTGCTCAGATCTTGCAACATGATCTCACCGCGCTGGGGTTGTTCCTGGTGGCAGGCAGATCTGTCCACGATCTTGGTCTGCTGTGGAATTTTGCTGCCACTTAGGGTGTGGCCAAACTCTACTGCAATGAATTTCTGGTTTGTTTGCCTGAACAATTTTATGGGACAACTCACTGTTTTTTCCATCTCCTTTCTCTTGGCCTTTGTTGAAGTTGCAAATGCTCATGTGCACTCCAGAAGTGTTCCAAATGACACACTTGTACTCTCTCACTGCTGTCATACTCACCCTTCTCACATCCTCATGTTGCCCTGAAATCATCAACTTCCGACTGCCACCTCTACACTGGAACAAAAACAACCCGTCCCTGCCAACCAAACAGGCCCTGGATCCGCTAGCGTACTCTGAATTACTTGATATCCTTGTGCACCTATCAGGTTTAGCATCAGAAATCAGTGCTGTTACGCTATCTGCCTCATTCCTACTAAGAACTGAATCTGTGGGAAATTCTATGTTTTCCCAATGTATAACCTCTGTCCATGCCTCTCTTCTTCCTCACTGTGATAAATATAGGGGTAGAGGATGAGAGTGCAAGTGACACCTCAACATAGACAGACAGGCACATATTGACTCAGATGGACACACAAGACAAACGGACACAAGGACATATTGATGTGTGACAACAAATCAGTACTGTAATGTAGCACAGGGCAAGGGGGAAAGTGAGGCAGAGTCAAATATGTAATTCTGGGTTGAAAGTTGGTCCCATTTACTCAAATTCATGTGTAAGCCGACATAGTCGTATCACACCGACCTGTATCTCCCAGAATGCGAGCACCTGGCGCAGCAATGGATCGTCTGGGAAGCTCTATGAAATATCTCAGTGTTAATTCATTCTGCAGAGTGGGAGAGCTAACCCTAAGCCAATCAAGTACAGCGCGGAGTGCGCTCTCCGATACTATGTATCTATGAAAATCTTCATGTGCCTCTACATCTATGGCCATTTGGTGACATAAATTGGACAGGTTGAATGTTGCGAACTCGTGGAGTAGCCTCTGACTTGTCCCGCATTTCTCAAAGGTTTTCAGGTGATATCTGAAAAATACTTAAGCGGAATGATCGAGGAATGATAGAGTAGTCACCTACGGATATAGTTCACAAGGACCTCCCGCGAGTGTCCTCCTAGCATGGCCGATCCAACGGAGCACCAGTCCTTCTGCAATAGAAGAGGGTTCTGAGTAGAGCCTCCTGGCTCTCTGAGGATTGGCCAAAAAGTCAAGTGGTGAATCTCCATCGGGGAAGGGTAATGGAAAGAGCTCTGGGAACTGGAGGAAGGGGCGGAAAACTGTGCCCATCCAACCAAAGAGGGGAAGGTGAAGATAAATAGCCAAAGGATGAGGAGCCACAATTTGACATTGTGAGATGAGGGCGAAGTTCTGGGTGTTGGGAAAACAGCTCGGTATATATTGCGTCGTACTTGAATGTTGCTGCACTTGGATCCTTGCTGATGTGCAGGTGACGAAGGAGCCCAGTGACAGCTCTCAAATCATCCCACAGTTGAACCAAGTCCGGTGGGTATGGGAGGCCTCTCTTTTGCCAGTTGGAGTAGTACAATCAGTACCTTTGTGAACAAAAGTGGGAGAGACTGTGTACCTTAGGCCATACATATTCGTTTCTGTTTAGAAATAGATGATTCTGCACAGTACAATTCCGAAGGAGATCAACCAAAGCTTCAGAAGGGGTTGCATTCTTGAGCAGGTTTGACAAGCAATATGATACCTCCCTGTCGAAGGATCAGTTACACATGAGCTGTGTGAAAGGCATGATGACTTGCTCATAAAGATGTTGTTGAGCATTGGTTTGTGGTGGCTTATAGCCGAATAAATATAACAGGCGGTAAATGCATTCCTCATCTAGACATGGGAGTGAGATACACCACCGCCTTGATCGTCTTGTATCAGAAAGATAGTCGTCAAAGGATGCATGCAAAAAGCCAATGGATTCCCGAGATCCGAATCGAGTTTGAATGGGTGGCACCTTAAACAAGGAGTGTAGACACCGTAATATCAGGCGACATGTTCCAGTACACAGATTCAGAAGGATGTCAATCTCTTCGAGATCCACCCGTATCCTGCCTCTGTTTTCTCCCTTGCCTATGCAAATGGTATGCAAGATACGAAGCTGCTGTCCCTCTTGCTCCTGCAGTACAACAGAGAGAATTTGGGTGTACAGATCATCAAGTGGGGCAGTACTCCGGGGATCAAGCTCCAAGACAGAATTGAGTCTATCTGCAGGATGGTGGTATTCATCATCAAGAAAAACGGATGACAGTGGTAGCGTAGATAAGGTGGCAGAAGATGTTCTGACCAACTGATCAACTGTGTCTGGTGAGGGCCACTCAGGTTCCAAATATATTCCTCGGGCAATGAACTCGCAACGTATCCGGGAAAATTCTGTGTGGAAGTACGTTCGGATATCACGGTAGGCAGACTCATCTGCAGAGAGTGCAAAATGCCGACAAATTGCAAATGTCTCCTCTGTTTCGAGCACCTCACAAAGATGTGGTTCTGGACGGCTAACTATAAGAAGCCTGAGGTGGAGATTGTGATGCTGGATTGCATCGATGAACAGGCATAGAATTTGCTGCTGAATTTTATGATCTGCGCATTCGTCTAGTCCATCCAGCACAATCACAGGGGTCCTCTGAAGGTCCAGGAGTTTTTTCAAGGGCTCAACAAGAAGTGCTTGGAAGGAGATTGCCAGGGCACGGCCAACAATGAGTTTATCCTCTTCCACGGCTTGCTGGATTGGAAGAAGTAGTTCTGTTACAGAAGTTGCTAGCTGGTATGCAATGGTGGGGATCAGTGAATGCCATGTTCCTCGTTTTGAATGACCACGCTGGAAGAAGAACAATGCTCCAAGTCGGCCTTCAGTTTGAAGGCTCTTGGCAAACATCTGGGCAATGGCTGATTTTCCCGCTCCTGCACAGCCATGGAGCCATAGGATGATGCTTTCAGTGCTGGTATCAGTAGACCATGAATGAAGCATTTCCATTATAGCTGTCCTCGTCCCTGGATGGCAAGCTGGTTCCGGGAAGCGTTCTCCTGAGTCATGGAGAGCTTCCATGGCTACATGGCGGTAAAGCAATCAATGCCTAAAAGGAAGTCTTAATTTGCTGTCAGAACACACAAATCTGGAGACTATACCAGACTCTCCATATGAAGTCATGGTGAGCTGTGTCATATCGCCAACAACACTGTTGAACGTGTTTGAGTTAGTTTGGCCAGTCCACCCTTGTGCTGGTGCATCTTGGTTTTGCAACGGCCGTTGGAGGTGGGAGGGATACACGGGAAGACCGTGGGTTACATCGACCGCTTCGGGAGTGGGAGACTGTGAGGAATATGAAGACTCCGGTTGATCATCAACATGCTGAATCTGAGGGCGAGATATCCTGTTGCTGTCTGAGATGACTACCGAAAGAAATGGAGGCATAGGCTTACTGTAGGGCTGTGTATCCTGATTCCTCAGTGCTCTTTGACTTCTGATTGGCCCAATGGAGCCACTGCTCCCTGTTGTTGTAGCTGATGCAACCATGATCAAATATTGCACATCCTCTGCATACGTGGACTTCACCTGTGAACCTGTGGCCGCCCTCGAACCGTGGGCTGTCCCTGCTGACCTCGTGGCCCGGTAGCAGTCCCGCCGGTACAAACGTGGGAGTTAAACACTTGTGACATGTTGCCTGCCACACTATTGAAGGTCCCTCCCTCAATGCGGGTACCGTTGAGAGAGAAAGCCATGGCAAAGGTGGTGTACAGAAGGAAAGGATGTAGCAGTGACAACTGCTGTCTTGACGAGGCAGTGAATACAGCTTCCTTGGTTATTTGGGGAACATGAGAGCAAGCTTCCTAAAACGGATGTCGGTGGAAAGGCCCTGGGGCTGTGCTCAATGACATCTTATGAGCAAGATGATGTCCTGCAGTGCACAACATTTCCTCAAATACACTAAACGCTATCCGCCCACTGCCGCGTCCACGCGACACGTTTGTTTGCACGCATGTGGCGCCGCTCTCTCGCTTGCCGTTGCCTCCCTCCTAACCCTCTGCCCCCGCTCGTTCCACGCTACGCCGTCATAACCCATTCTGCGCCTCGCCGCCCATCCTCTGCCACTTTGCCGCCACTCTTACCGATGCCGCGACTCTCGTGGCCACCCTGTGCGTCAGTGCCGGCGTCCGCTACCTATCTCCCTTGTTCCCTCCTGCTCGACTTTCTCGACTCCATACCCGCCCGCCAAACAATGGAAGAACATTTTCCTTTGTGCAGCAAACTGCCTATAGCCCTCTACCCCGGCTGCAGCACCCTCAACGCGGGTCACCCTTCGTCTGCCCCACTCCATGTCTGTCCCCATTCCGTTCTTTGCTTCCCTCCAAAATATTCCCCGGTCACATTTCCTCCCGAAACTCAGGTATCCATTTGTATCCATCGTATTCTCAATTCCACCCCAAAGCGCTACGTCCCGATGGCGCCCATTGGAATGGGTGCAACGGATGCGGCATGTATACGACGAAACCGCCCGGGTTTCCGCCAGGAAGGCGGGTAAATTCCCTTGACACTCCGCTATCTCTCGTTCTCCTCTATTTCGTGTATGGGAACCCGACCCCGAGTGAGGGGAGTGTAGGGATTACCAGCCCGAGGCAGATTGGGGGGCCTGTGAGTTTTCCTTTTCTTTTTTTCTCTGTCTATTCGTTCTTTCAACTTTCTTTTTTCGATTTCTGTTTTCTGCTGGCTTTGTACGCTTCAATTTAGAGAGCGGAGGGTTTTTGCTGCCGGCTTCGATTTTTTTTTCATCGGCCTTCGAATTTTTGGGAGGAGAGGAGGGTGTTTTTTCTTCTTCTTCTAGTGGTGTGCACGATGCGCGGCAGGCGCTGTCCCTTTGGAGACCCGCCTTGCGCGAGTTTCCTTTTGGAGGTTCTTGGAGCTGAGGAGGTGCGGGCAGGGAGCGCGGGCGGAGTCTTCCTTGGCGGGGGTCGTCGCATGTACAAGCTTCGTCTTCGTTTTGGGAAATCTTGTATGCGGGGAGCGAGCTTCCACTGAGTTTGGAGGCGGAGGCGGTGCCCTGCAGAGCTGGGGAGAGGAGAGCTGACAACGTTGTTCGTGCTTGCGGGCGGGCGAGTGACAGTGACGATGCGATGCGCGGAGGGGGAGAGTGGGGCGTCGAGAACCTGGAGTATGATGGTGGCTTGGCGGCCATTGCTTGCGTCGGGGGAGCGCGGGCGTACGAAGGAGGGGAGCGGCATCACGGGTGGGCGAGGATTGTAGTGGTGCGCGGAGGCGGCACGAGGGGCGTTGTGTTCAAAGCCGGGGACGTTTCCGCGCACGGGAACATTCCTCGTGTCCGCTCTCTCTTCTTTCTTGGCGCACGCGCGGACTTGGGTCGCAATTCGCAGTTTCTTTTTTTGGTAACCGCACTTTCGCGTGATTTTCTCGCGTGGGTCCGCTTGGGCGATGTATACGCCGCAGGGGTATCAAGCAGACACTGTTCTTGCAGGTTGATGACGGGCTGCACTACTGGCGCTATTGCCCTTTTCTTCCCTTCTCTTTTACCTTCTCTCGCCCCCAATGATCGAATCCCACTAACACTTCTTTCAGCCGCAACTCCCGCCTATCCCTTCGCCATGCCCATGACCGCGCCCACTATGTCCCCCAACGACATGCTCCGCGCCTACGCCGCCAAGCACGCCAGTGAAACCTCGACACAAAGAGTGAATGAAGGACGAGCAGGTGTTTTCCAAGATACACCACACCCGTGTTTTCCTTGTGTATAGTTTCCGCGTGGTGCTGGCTTAAAGCACACTTTCCACCTTTCACCTCTGACTACGACTGGCTCTACCCTATGCCCGACCAACTGGCTCCTCGATTTGGCTCCTTCCCCGATTCTGTTTCTGTTCCTCGCCCATGGTGCGTGAAACCCCGACTGTCTCATGTACACTGCCCCGCCTCGGTCGCAAGTCCGACACCGATGTTGTTTTTGCCACCACCTCGTATCATATCCACCTTCCGATTCGACTCAGCCGGATTTTGTTTGTAGAGCCCACGACCGGCGACAGAGCGTCGCGTGCGCTATTCACTACCACCGACCTATCATCGACTTTCAAACCGGAATAACTCGTTCGCATACTTTCGCAGTCAGTGGCAACGGAGTGCGAACGAATAGACAATAGATTACTAGGAGCTGAATGTACTTTTACGAGTTCCAACGGTAGACCAGGAGTTTGTTTCAAGGGTATGATGTTTATCAATATATATAGAAAAAATTGTCCTCGTAATTGTAATAGACGTCGACTTAGGCATTGTCCTCTACTTCACTATCCTCCTCTGATTCGGAATCGCTGCTGTCCGATTCGCTCATGCCAAAATCCGGAAGGATGTTGTCCATGTTCGGGGAGGAAAAGAAATGATGGTGGAGGCGATGCATCGACTCGTGCACGAAAGTGGTACAGAGCAGAATCTTGCAGATTTGTTTGGTCCAGGGATCCTTCCTGCGAGACACATTAGCTAGAGCAGATTGCATGCCAGAGATGACAATAACCTGTGTGGTCTCCAATCCTGAAACCATGTCAAAATTTACGCCACCCGAACTGCTGGACACCGTGTGTCCTGGGCGATACAGCTCCACAGTCGAACACCATCACAGCTGAGACCGTCAACTAAGCGGACCGCAGGGAGAAGGCGAAGCTGAGCCCGGACAGGCTCCAAGTCAGGAGGGTGCGGAAGGTTCAGGGGGTCCGTTTTCCCCGGACATCAAGTTCCTGTATTGGTTGATTCTCGTGTGTTGACTGGAAATTTTCAAGAGAACGATCATGGATGAGAGGACGCCGAGATTGGATTCGAGGGCTTTCACGCAGTCGAGCAATAATTCTTGTGTTTTCGGAAACACAGTCTTGGCCTCGAGATGGAAGATATTGACGCATTTCGTAGTGCCTTGCAACATCGCAAGCCGGGAGGTTGGCTTGGGTAGATCCAGGGCAGCTATAAGGTTCGAATGTGAAAGATAAGAAGCCTGAGGATAGAGAACCATAGAAGTGACTGAACCAGTAAAGGTCAAAGAGCAGAAGTACGGTCATTTATTCGATAGGTGTCTCAGATGGGCAGAGGCACGACCGAGCTACGGCTTTGTCTTTTACTTTTTTGCCCAAGAACGCGTAGTATCCGGAGTAGAAAGTGCGTGTCGTCAAACCGTTTGTTCTCCAAGCCGAGACTGCCAATCGATTGCAGTGTCCATCCAGTAGAGAAACTTTTGAAGATCCAGCCATATTGTCTCGAGCGACCCGGGAAATTGTTGTGCGTCTTCTGAGTTGTTGTGGAACAGCATCCAACGTGGTAGCATGAACTTCAAGTTGTACAGTGTTTTGCTTTGGCATCATGTTGACGTGATCAAAGTTGCGTTCTAATTTTGCTCTTTGCCCGCTACTACGGTATGCAGCACAGCTGGACTGGATTGTGGCGCCCGAGCGGGTGCCCCGAGCGTAGCCAAGCGTTCAAATCAAGTCAGATCCCTATCTTGTCTGAGTCAATATCTGTCGAATTGAATGTCCACGGCACGGCGCCTCAGAGCATCTTTCACCCAACTCCTTCCAATTCATCTTCCTGAACTGAGACTGGGCGCACTGCACGCAGACATCGTCACTCGACCCGCATCTCCAGACCCTCTATGGCTTCGAGGTCGTCCATCGCGAAGACGGCGCGGATGACGATCAGTGGTCATTCAAACGCGCATCACCGTTCCGCTCGCTGCTGCCTCGTATCTGGGATATCTCTGCGTCTCCGCCACGTGCCTCGTATTTAAATAAAACAAATCGACTATGCTCAGCTGCCTCCTCTCGACGGCGAAGAAGGCGAACTCATTGACGACGAGGCTTGTTTTTTCTGTCAACCTGCTCGAGCTGTAACGGGGATAGGTATTTATTTTCTTGCTTTTATTTCTAATCTAACCATCTACAGACATCCTCACTCTTCTGCCACCGGAGCTCTCACTGCACATTCTCAACCTCCTTTCCCCCACCTGGCCTGACCCCCGCGCTCCGGCACCAGTTGTGTTGGCCGCACTAGCAGACCACACCCAAGCCAGCACCGCAGCCCTCCTCGCGCTCCTCTCCTGCCGCGCTGTCTCTCGCACCTGGGCCCGTCTCGCCTCCGATAACGCTGTCTGGCGTGCCTTCTTCATCTCCCGCTGGGGTGTCCCGCCTTCGCCCCTCCCCTCATCCGCGCACCTCTTCCCTCGCCGCCGCCCGCATGATGAAGCTCCCCCCGCTCCCACCTGACGCTGCCTCCCCTCTTCCTCTTACCACCTCACCCGCACCCACACCTTCCTGGCGCGCCCTCTACCGCGCGCGCCTCACCCTCGAGCGCCGCAGGGGGTCCCCGGCTGTTACGAATGAAATCGCATGGCAGCCCCCCGCGTGCGTGCTCAGCGGGCACGCGGATAGCGTGTACTGCCTCGAGTTCTCGCGCAGCCACATTTTCACGGGCAGCTGCAACCGCGCGGTCAAGGTCTGGAGCGTGCGCACCGGGCGCCTACTCGGCACGTTTGCGGGCGGGCATCGGGGGAGTGTGTTGTGTCTCAAGTTTGAGTTAGCATAGAGCTCTAGCAACTCGGGCGGGGCACGCTGGTGACGGGGAGCAGCGATTGCACCATGTGCGTGTGGGATCTGTGGACCGAGTCCACGGAGGAGGACACAGAGGTGCACGCGGAGGTGCGCGCGGTGTTGCGCGGGCACGGCGGGGCGTGCTCGATCGGCGCATTGATCGGCGGTGGATCGTGAGCTGCTCGAAGGACGCGGTGGTGCGGGTGTAGGGAAGGGAGAGCCTGGAGCTCGAGCGGGTGTTGAGGGGGCATGAGGGGCCGGTTAATGCGGTTGGGTTGGAGAGTGGGGAGTATGATGATGCGGATGCGAAGGACAAGAGCGAGGGCGACGTGGGATATGGGGAGGGGAACAAGTCGCAGAGGCACGAAGGGCGCGTGGTGAGCGCGAGCGGGGACGGGAAGATGATTTTGTAGGATATCAAGAGCGGGGAGCAGGTAAGGACATTCGAGGGGCATGATCGCGGGTTGGCGTGTATTGAGTTCAAGGTGCGTGCGCTTTCCTCGTCCTTCTCTCCCTCTCCCTCTCTCCCCTTCTTTTCCCCCGCAAAACCTCGCACTAACCCGCCGCGCAGGGCGACCTCATCATCTCCGGCTCGAATGACTGCAAGATCAAGATCTGGTTCGCCTCCACCGGCGCGTGCCTGCGCACACTCGTCGGGCACGAAGCGCTCATGCGCACGCTGGCGTTCGACCCAAGCAGCGGGTGCCTCGTGAGTGCGAGCTACAATCGCAGTGTGTGGGTCTGGGATCTGGGGGCGCTGTGCGGCGCGGGGAGCGGCGGTGCTGCCGGTGCGAGTGCGGGAGGGGGGAGCGGGGCAATGCGGGTTGTGCGGGACAGCCATACGAGCCATATTTTCGACGTGAAGTTTGATGGGCGGCGGATTGTGAGGTAAGTGGGGGGAGGGGGAGAATACAAGGACCGGGAGGCTGACTCTTTTTTTTTTTTGCGCGCAGCACGTCGCACGACCAGAAGATTGTGATTTTGGATTTCTCGGCGGGGTTGGGGGTTGATGCGGATTTTGTTGTTTGAGGCGCGCCTCTCGGTGTGCTGGAGGGGTGGGGTGGAGGGCGGAGGCGCAGCAGAGTGGAGTAGAGGCGCAACGGAGTGGAGTAGAGGCGCAACGGAGTGGAGTGGAGGCGGAGGCGCATGAAAATTGAAGGAAAAACGGAGGCGCACGCGCACGTGGGACCCGCAGGAAACCGACATCCCTGATGGAAGCACGGCGCACGACGCACGACGCACGCTGACTGTTGATGCACACGCACAGGAAGGCGGACGATCGTCGTCGACGCACACAGACCCAGACACACCCACACCCACCCAGGAAATCCCGTCGACGGACGCATGACCGCTGTCGACAACCCGAAACACTGTCTACAGACCCACAGACCCACACACACCTAATAGGAAACACCGCAACATACGCATACACAGAAGTGAATCCGACGCGCCCCCTGGCCCTTCCCCACAACGCGCTCCCTCGCCCTTCTCCACAACGCGCTCCCTCCTCTCCTCTTCCCCCCACCTCGGCCGGCCCACACACACGGTCTTTACTCGTCCGGTTCCGTGTTCCGTTTATTGGATCTCCTTCACTTCCTCGCTCCTTTCCTTTCCTTCCTGGCCTCGTCTCATCGAAAGATTTCTTGGTTCGGACAATGTACTCGTATGGGTGAAGCAGTGGTAAGTACATAGTGTATGAAACTGGATATAGTGTATATTGTATTGGTGTAGTGTATTGTACGATAGATAGTTTTATTGGATTGTGCTTCGTCGTGGAGAGGACCAGCGTGAAGGGAGGGCGCTGGATTGATGGAATGCAAACACGCTCACGCTTGCTTTCTGCTGTGATGTTAGCACCTCTGTCACATACCTCTCTTCTTCCTCACTGATAAATATAGGGGTAGAGGATGAGAGTGCAAGTGACACCTCGACGTAAACAGACATGGGCACAGATTGACTCAGATGGACGCGCAAGATAAACAGACGCAAGGATATATTGATGCATGACAACAAATCAGTACTGTAATATAGCACTGGGGAGGGGGGAAGTGAGGCGGAGAGAAATATGTAATTCTGGGTTTAAAGTCGGGTTTGTTTACTTACTTAGGAGTACAACTTGGACACACATAGTCGCATCGCATTGACCTGTCTCTCCCAGAATGCGAGCACCTGGCGCAGCAATGGATCATCTGGGAAGCTCTATGAAATATCTTAGTGTTAATTTGTTCTGCAGAGTGGGAGAGCTTACCCTAAGCCAATCAAGTACAGCACAGAGTGTGCTATCCCGTACTATGTTAATATGAAAATATTCATGTGCCCGTACATCTATGGCCATTTGACGACATAAATTGGACAGGTCGAATGTCGTGAACTCGCAGAGTAGCCTCTGACTTGTCCCACATTTTTCAATGCTTCCCAGGTAACATCTGAAAAATACTTGAGCGGAATGATCAAGGGTGATAGAGTAGTCACCTACGGGTATAGTTCACAAGGACCTCCCACGAGTACCCTTCTAACGCGGCTGATCCAACGAAGCCACCAGTTCTTCTGCAATATAAGAGGGTTCTGAGTAGAGCCTCCCGGCTCTCCGAGGATCGGCCAAAAAGTCAAGTGGTGAATCTCCATTGGGGAAGGGTAATGGAAAGAGCTCAGGGAACTTGAGGTAGGGGCGGAGAACTGCGGGTGTCCAACCAAAGAAGCGAAGATGATAGTAGATATCTAAATCATCTGCAAGAGCCACAACTAGACATTGTGAGATGAGGCGAAGTTCTGGGTGTTGGGAAAACAGCTCGGTATATATTGTGTCGTACTTAAATGTCGCTGTGCTTGGATCCCTGCTGACGTCCAGGCATTGACGGAGCCCGGTGACAGCTCTCAAATCATCCCACAGTTGAACCAAGTCTGGTGGGTATGGGGGGCCTCTCTTTTGCTGGTAAGAGTAGTACAATCAGTACCTTTGCAAACAAAAGTGGGAGAGAATGTGTACCTTAGGCCATCCATCTTGGTGTGTGTTCAGAAATAGATAATTCTGCACAGTACAATTCTGAAGGAGATCAACCAAAGCTTCAGAAGGGGTCGCATTCTTGAGCAGGTTCGACAAGTGATATGATACCTCCCTGTCAAAGGATCAGTTACACATGAGCTGTGTGAAAGGCACAATGACTTGCATATAAAGATCTCGTTGAGCATCGGTTTGTGGTGGCTTATAGGCGAATAAATATAACAAGTGGTAAATGCATTCCTCATCTAGACATGGGAGCGAGATACACCACTGCCTTGATCGTCTTGTATCAGAAAGATAGTCGCCAAAGGATGCAAAAAGTCAATGGATGCCCAGGGTGTCCGAGATCCGAATCGAGTTTGAATGGGTGGCACCTCAAACAAGGAGTGTAGACGCCGTAATATCAGGCGACATGTTCCAGTACGCAGATTCAGAAGGATGTCAATCTCTTCGGGATCCACAATTATCCTGTGCCCTTCCTTGCCTATGCAAATGGTATGCAAGATACGAAGCTGCAGTCCCTCTTGCTCTTGCGGTACAACAGAGAGAATTTGGGTGTACAAATCATCGAGTGGGGCAGTACTCAGGGGATCAAGCTCCAAGACAGAATTGAGTCTATCTGCAGGATGGTGGTACTCATCATCGATAAAACGGATGACAGTGGTAGCGTAGATGAAGGTGGCGGAAGATGTTCTGACCAACTGATCAACTGTGTCCGGTGAGGGCCACTCAGGTTCCAAATATATTCCTCGGGCAATGAACTCGCAACGTATCCGGGAAAATTCTGCATGGAAGTATGTTTGGATATCATGATAGGCAGACTCATCTGCAGAGAGTGCGAAATGCTGACAAATTGCAAATGTCTCCTCTGTTTCGAGCACCTCACGAAGATGTGGTTCTGGACGGCTAACTATAAGAAGCCTGAGGTGGAGATTGTGATGCTGGATTGCGCTGATGAACAGGCGTAGAATTTGCTGCTGGACCTTATGATCTGTGCATTCGTCTAGTCCATCCAACACAATCACAGGGGTCCTCTGAAGGTCCGGGAGTTTTTTTCAAGGGCTCAACAAGAAGTGCTTGGAAGGAGATTGCCAGGGCACGGCCAACAATGAGTTTATCTCCTTCCACGGCTTGCTGGATTGGGAGAAGCAGTTCTGTTACGGAAGTTGCCAGCTGGTATGCGATGGTGGGGATCAGCAAATTCCATGTTCCTCGTTTTGAATGACCGCGCTGGAAGAAGAATGATGCTCCAAGTCGGCCTTCAATTTGAAGGCTCTTGGCAAACATCTGGGCAATGGCTGATTTTCCTGCTCCTGCACAGCCATGGAGCCACAGGATGGTGCTTTCGGTGCTGGTATCGGTAGACCACGAATGAAGCTCTTCCATTGTAGCTGTCTTTGTCCCCGGATGGCAAGCCGGTTCCGGGAAGCGTTCTCCTGAGTCATGGAGAGCTTCCATGGCTACATGGCGGTAAAGCAAATCAATGCCTAAAAGGAAGTCTTAATTCGCTGTCAGAACACATAAATCTAGAGACCATACCAGACTCTCCATACGAAGTCACACTGAGCTGTGTCATGTCTCCAGCAATGCTGTTGAATGTGTTTGAGTTATTTTGGCCAGCCCACCCTTGTGCTGGTGCATCGTGGTTCTGCAATGGCTGTTGGAACTGGGAGGGATACACAGGAAGACCGTAGGTTAAGGCGACCGTTTGGGGAGTGGGAGACTGCGAGGAATATGAAGGCTCCGGTTGATCATCAACATGCTGAATCTGAGGGCGGAGATGTCCTGTTGCTGTCTGAGATGACTACTGAAAGAAATGGAGGCATGGGCTTACCGTAGGGCTGTGTATCCTGATTCCTCAGTGCTCTTTGACTTCTGATTGGCCCAATGGAACCACTGCTCCCTGTTGTTATAGCTGATGCGACCATGATCAAATATTGCACATCCTCCGCATACATGGACTTCACCTGTGAACCTGTGGCCGCCCTCGAGCCGTGGGTGGTCCCTGCTGACCTCGTTGCCTGGTAGCAGTCCCGCCGGTACGACGTGGGAATTAAACACTTGTGACATGTTGCCCGCCACACTATTGAAGGTCCCTCCCTCGATGTGGGTACCGTTGAGAGAGAACTTGAAGCCATGGCGAAGGTAGTGGACAGAAGGAAAGGACGGGGCAGTGACAAACTCGTGTCTTCACGAGGCAGTGCATAGTTCCGACAGCTTCCTTGCTTACTTGGGGAACACGAGCTGAACACGAGTTGAACACGAGTTGAACACGAGTTGAACATGAGCAAGTTTCCTAAAACGGACATCGGTGTTGAATGAAAGGCCGTGGGGCTGTACTCAATGTCATCTTATTATGTGCGACGTTTCCTCAAATACACTAAACACTATCCGCCCACTCCTACCCGCCCACCGCCGCCGCCGCCGCTGCCGCGTCCACGCGACGCGTTTGTTTGCGCGCGTGTGGCGCCGCTCTCTGGCTTGCCGACGCCACTGCACTGGTTGTGCCTCCCTCCTAACCCTCTGCCCCCGCCCGTTCCACGCTACGCCGTCGCCTGTCCTACAATACGCCATTGTAACCCATTCTGTACCTCGCCGCCGCCCATTCTCCGCCAACCTATCTCCCTTCTCTCCTGCTCGACTCTACCCTGTCCCCCTTTCCAGGCTCGACTCCATACCCGCCCGCCAAACCATGGAAGAAAAATTTCCTTCGTGCAGCAAACTGCCTATAGCCCTCTACCTCGGCTGCAGCATCCTCAACGTGGGTCGCCTTTCGTCTGCCCCACTCCAGGTCTGTCCCCATTCCGTTCTTTCTTTCCTTCCAAAAATATTCCCCGCTCACATTTTCCTCCCGAAACTCAGGTATCCGTTCTCAATCCCACCCCAAAGTGCTACGTCCCGATGGCGTCCATTGGAATGGGTGCAACGGGTGCAGCGTGTATACGACAAAACCGCCCGGGTTTCTGCCAGGAAGGCGGGTAAATTCGCTTATATACCGCGACCCTCCGCTATCTCCCTTTCCCCTGCATTTCGCGTATGGGAACCCAACCCCGAGCGAGGGGAGTGTAGGGATTACGAGCCCGAGGCAGATTGGAGGGCCTGTGAGTTTTTCTTTTCTTTTTTCTCTGTCTATTCGTTCTTTCAAGGTTTTTTTTTTCAATTTCTGTTTTCTACTGGCCGCGTACGCTTCAATTTCGAGAGCGGAGGGTTTTGCTGCTGGCTTCGATTTTTTTTTTCATCGACCTTCGATTTTTTTTGGGGGGAGAAGAGAGAGGGGTATTTTTTCTTCTTCTTTTGGTGGGGTGCACGGTGCGCGGCAGGCGCTGTCCCTTTGGAGACGCGTTTTGCGCGAGTTTCCTTTTGGGGGTTCTTAGGGCTGAGGAGGTGCGGGCAGGGAAGCGCGAGGAGCGGCGTCGCGGGGAGCGCGGGCAGAGTGTTGCTTGGCGGGGGTCGTCGCACGTACAAGTCTCGTCTTCGTTGTGGGAAATCCTTGTGCGCAGGGAGCGAGCTTGTACTGAGTTTAGAGGCGGAGGCGGTGCCCCGCAGAGTCGAGGAGAGGAGGACTGACGTCGTCGTGCTTGCGGGCGGGCGAGTGACAGTGATGGCGCGATGCGAGGAGGGGGAGAGTGGGGCGCACTCGAACTTCCTCTACATCGCGCTCGAGCTGTGCCCCGCGACGCTCGCGGACCTCATCGAGACGCCCGACCGCGACGCGTGGCGCGACATCGCGGTCGCGTTCGACCCCGAGCGCGCGTCAAGGCAGATCGCGGGCGGGCTAAGGCACCTGCACGGGCTGAAGCTCGTGCACTGCGACATCAAGCCGCAGAACATCCTCGTGTCGGCGCGCGGGCGGCGGGGCGAAGGCGTACCGGATGCTGATCTCGGACTTTGGGCTGTGCAAGAAGCTGGACGTGGACCAGACGAGCTTTCTGCCAACGTCGCACGGGGCGATGGCGGCGGGGACGGTGGGGTGGCGCGCGCCGGAGATATTGCGCGTGGACGTGAAGCTGGACGAGATGGGCGCGGGGGACGATGCGTCGGTGTAGTCGCAGGGGAGCGCCGCGTCGGGGGCCTCGAGCGGGACGGTGGGGAAGCCGGCGCGGCTGACCAAGTCGGTGGACATTTTCGCGCTGGGGTGTTTGTTCTTCTACACGCTGACGAGCGGGGGGGAGGCGAACATCATGAAAGGGGCGAAAAAACCTGCAGGGGCTAGAGCGATTCAGGGAAGAGGGGGAAGAGACGGTGGATTTGATATCCTCTATGCTGCACGCGGAAGCGCACGAACGGTATGCTGGACTTTTGTTGTGATGATCAGTCGAGTTGGACTTACGACGATATCAGTCCGGACACGACCACGTGTCTCCTGCATCCTTTCTTCTGGGATCCCGCCCGACGCCTGACCTTCCTGCAAGACGCGTCGGACCGATTCGAGATAACGACGCGGATCCCCAAAGAGCCCTACCTCCTCGTCCTGGAGAGGGGTGCATCTGGCATCGTCGGAAACGACTGGCTTTCGCGGCTCGACCCCTTGTTCCTCGAGAATCTGGGCAAGTTCAGAAAATACGACGGCCGGTCGGTGCAAGATCTCTTGCGTGCTCTTAGAAACAAGGTACGGCCGAGTTCCATGCTCGTATTGTGGTGCTGGACCTGACCCCCATCGTGCAGAAACATCATTACCAGGACCTACCGGACAAGGTCAAGCGGAATCTAGGGCCTTTGCCCGAAGGTTTCCTGGCTTATTTCACGCGACGGTTTCCTCGGCTGTTCTTATATGTGCATTCGGTCGTCGGGGACACCTCGCTGCGCACCGAGTCGATGTTCAGGTCGTATTTTGAGCTCCATGACTGAGTTTGGTTTCGAACTCCGTCTCCCGTCTCCCTGCTATCTAGTCTTGTTATCGCCAGCACTGCGCGCACATACATCGCATCGTTTTATTTTATCTCTACCTCATCTGTACACACCCAGCTGTATACTACCGCGGATGCACCTATACTACCACTGTATGTACTATGTATGAATTTCCTGTGGACCGATGGTCGACGCAAGCAAACGTAATCGGTGACAACTTCGCGATCGTTTCTTGTACACAGCCAACATGAACTTCACTCTGATGTCGCTGGTTTTGCTATAGAACTCCTTCCTCGAAACCTGCCAACCTAGCACACGCGCGTACTTATATCCTCACTTGCTATCAGAGTATCAAACACACTGGGCAGCAACCAACTATCATGCTCGCTTAGACCCCCTGTTCGTCGTTCGAGACTCGGATAGCTCTGGCCGCCGCTCCCTGGGCCGCCGTCCTTCTTTCCTTCCGCGACCATGGCCAGTATGTACCGCTGGGTGGTATTGCTGGCGTTTTTCTTCCCAATGGGCTCCCTGGCGGCTTTCATCGTTGACGACTTGTGTGTATCGACTCTCTGTCGCTGCATTCCCGCCATAATACTGATGGAATGCGCATAATCTGCAGCAAAAAACCGGCCTTGACCTGCAGGCCGTTCCTTCTCCAATGGCAGGGGGATAGGTGCGGTCCAAGTATGTTGTTTGCATTCGGAAAGTTGACGAATACATCCAGCGCCATGGACATTGGTGCGCGCCGCTCACGTATTCGATGTTCAGCATGCTAATTTAAGCTCCAGAGGTCGGTATTGTGAAATGGATGGCACGTTATAGACTCGCGAATTGAGAGTCTTTATTCCAGAGTTCTTCAGGCCAGCGATTCAGCAAACCTCGAGAATTTGGGGACATTGGGGGTCACTTCATTCAACTGGAATTTCGATCTTGCGGCGGGTGTGTTTGTTGTAACGTCCAATCTGGCTATTAGGGCTGATTATTTGCAGGCACATCAGTTCAAATTCAGCTACAAGATTCCACAAGAGCGACTGCCATCTCCAAGACATTGACTATTTAACCCGGGTGTATGTTTCTTTCGTTTTCGGACGGATGCTTTTGTTCATTCTGCCAGCCACCGACTGCGCGTTGAGTACCGTCGGGGCTCAGCAGACATCCACAACTCAGGGAACCGCTGTGATTACTTCAACAACGCGCACAACTCCCCCGGCGCAAACGACGTCTACCCGTGCACTGACGACATCCAGCGCGACGCTAACAACCAGCTCGGCACTAACGACCAGCTCGACGTTAACATCCTCCACCACCTCGTACGTTCCGAAATGAGATGTGGGAATCTATCTTGACCGTGTTTTATTTGCTAGATCGTCAACGCGCGCTGTATCGGCTCCGTCTTCGTCTTCGGCAACCGCAAGCCGGTCCAATGATCAGCAAAGCTCGAGGTATTCGTCACGTACTCTCTTCAAGCTCTCCCTGAAGGTTCTTAATTTAGTTCGTCGTTGGTGCTACTTCCTGCATCGACAAACATTTTGCCCTCGTCGACAAGCGTTGTCACAGGAGTTGGCGATGCCTCAGAGTAATTATGTTCCCGCGAGCGTTACTGTACCAGCTTAACACCCTGCTGTAGATTGGGGACTGGAGCATATTCCACGGCCGCACCAGAAGCGCTGAGCACACTCAGGACACCGGCTCCGACCGGGATGATTCTAGGAATTCTGATTCCTGGGTTACTCTTACTGGCCTTCTGCGTATTCATATTCCGGCGGCGCAGAAAGTCCTCTCCCGATATTGAACAGCTTTCCGCCACGGGTACGCGATCCATTTGTTCGATAATATGGTTTTTGAAACAAGCATTGTCTGAAGAGAGGCACAACGCTCCCGCGTGGTTCATGCGGCCTGCATATCGGCTCGCGTTTCATATGGCATTCAAAGTTCCGGTTCATATCGAACTGAAACTCCGGAAACTTCACTACGCTAAGCCAGGTTTCCGCAACACTTCCGGAGTTTGCATCTGAATATTCGCAATCTTTGACTGTTCGCTGGACGGCCGAGCAGCGGATTCGAAGCTTCATGTTCCCCATAGAACCTCCACCCCTCTGCTGTCTTAGTTCCCAATGCCATGGTCGTTATTGTTCAGACGCTGATCGACATTGGTGCCCAAGATGATATATATAGAAGATTTGACGTCCAGTTCCCCAAAATTCTATTCGATACCAGGCAAGGCGTCGTCCTTCAGGTGCTCTTTTTTCGGATGGCGTGCAATTACACCACAGGTCCGGCACTCCCGCTCCTTTGACTCGAATGAAGCCTCGGAATACCCACTTCCTGCCATTGGAGGGTGTCTGTCTCCGTGATATGGTTTGCGCCCATCGCCATCGAGATAGCTGGGCTTGGATAGGTAATAGCTGACTCCAAAGTTGGATGTGAGGCATGAGGAAGAGCGCTGAGAACTTGACGTGAATATGGGTGTGAGGAATCAAACCAACACAGACTTTTCTCCGTGATAGCTCTACGCTTTGTTTTAGGGCCTCGGTTTACTGGTCGGCAGCGGAAGTACACCGTCTTCTTGCCACAGTAAAGCCCATCTAGATCCCTGCATGTTTGAGAATGATTGGTATGACGTTTTCACTGCAAGAGAAAGAGGTTGGGAGGTATGCGTAAGGTATCTAGAGGAAAGTGCGTGCGGGTTTCCAGTGGTATTGCGAGTTTAGGAAGGATATGGTAGTAAATACAGTGATAATCTACATATGATAATGTACAGGAGAGAGAGAAAACAAGGGAACGAGAGAGACAGGTATTACTAAAACGTTGGGACAACAAGACGAATGTGGTAACCGCTTTCAGGAGCTTGGGGTGGTTGAGGAGCGTGCGGAGGTCAACAGCGCCGAGTATGCCTGCCTTGTAAGACGCGGCTTGGAGTGGGGGATGTACCACCGGCATTTGTGAGACACGTAGCTGCCATGTGCAGCCAACATGTGCACCACATGTCGCCGGTAAGTGGCGGCCATGTGTCGATGAGCTGGCGACTAGGTTCAATCGCTAATGGCGGCATCGTGCAGCCACTTCGAGCTGGTGGCCAGCTGCCAAGCGGGCTAGCACTCAAGTGTTAGCACACATGTCTGGATATATCTCTTATTTCTCGGGCTCTCGCGCGCGTGAAACAGTAAATGCATATGGATTCTAAGCAAGAGATCTACTACAAACATTCAAATCTACACATCCAAGGACGGTGCGTCACCCTGCTGGTCTTGAGCGGACGTGGCGGCATTCATCGCGTCAGCGTCGATGATGTCGTCACCCTTCTTACGAGTCCTTCTACGTTTTCTTGCCTGGTCCTGCTTAAGAACGTGGCGGAAACCCCTGGATAATTAATTAGTAAAGCTATCAAATCAATGCACAGGGATCGAAACATACCTATATGCGACAAAGCTGTTGTGCTCAAAATATATCAATTCCCGATCAAAGCAGAGCAACGAGGTCACATACCTGTACTCCCGGAAACTCATGATGAATATCCCAACTTGATTCACCCTTCCCAACAGCAGCCGAGCGCAGGCCAGAGTCTGAGGACGATAAAGAAAACACCGACAATACAAGAAGCCGAAAGCGGAGTACAGGATACAAGGGATAGTACAGGGCTTGAGACCTTGAGGCCTTGAAGGTTCAATAGGGACCAGGGTGTCCTTGAGGGAGGTCGAGTCTTGAGATGTTTGCGCGACTTGAAAGCATCGGGAAACTCTTGCAACTGGAGGGTGCCTCAAGTGTGTAAGGATCTTGAGGGCTTGAAATTTGAAGGTATGTCTTGAAGCCCAGCCCATTGCATGCGGCCGAAAACGGGGGGAAAGACAAATTGAGCGGCAGGGAGTGGAGGAAGAAGACAAGAAGTGTTGACGTGGCATCAACCAACATTCACCACACGTGAGTGATTGATGTGATCAACCCCGGTCTTCTTTCCGACCAATTTCCGACTCGGACTTCTCGAAATCCTGATTCGAGTCTCGCTGCATACACACACCCGAACTTCGCTCTCCCGCTGTGCAGATAGATTATTTGGCATCACATTATGAACATATCTTGAGTGATTTCCTTTCCTTCGTTTTGAGCAATCGGCGCTGCCAGTGGCCAGGGTACGGGCTGTCTGACTTGAGTTGCGAAATCTGCCGTGCTTGTTAACGCAGAAGAATGTATCCTTGATCAGATGAAGGTAGCACTAATTATGTTTTAGATTCCGAACTGGTCGGAAAAAATGGTCAATTGACGGAACTGGCAGGGTGGCCACAGCCGCCCCCATACCGCAATACCCCACCAGACAGGAAACATTTTGCTGATTAAAGTGGAGGACAGCTGGCATGAATACCTGCCTAACACATGGCACACTATGTGGTGGTCAGCTGGGAAATCAGCTGCATTGAACACCTGGCGGCCACATAGGTCCCAGGTGCGGACACATTTCGCTTCATGTGCATGCAACGTGAAGGTTCCATCTGCACCCAACGTGACTGCACTTTGGTGGTGATAGGTGTTCGTAAGCTGGGCAATGGAGAAGGTAGTGGAGGCGGGTCTCCTTCACTGCACCACAAACCTTGCATGCTGGGGATGCGGTGAGTCGGCAATGGAACCGGTGCGCATTGAGGGCAGAGAAGTCGGTTCAAAGCTGGCATATGAGTGAGATGTCGGCACGCGAGGGCGAGGTGTCATAGGGCGAGCACAGGATCATCGAGGGTGAGGAATTGTCGATGTCACGGAGGCCACGGCCCATAGGCGCCGTGCCATACTTACAACTGCTGAATCAAAAATCTTGAAAATATTTGAGGGCACCATATACTGTACCCTAGCCCACTCGGAGCTTTGAAATCAAAAAAACTTATTTTGGATCCGGCTTTTGGCACTGTAAGACGAACACAGGGTGGGTATGTGTAATATTCAAAATATGAGCACGACACAATGACGAAAGGCATAGGAAATATTGCGCGAGCCCCAGCAATTCGCCAGCACTCCCCTACAAACTGTTCCCGTGCTCTGTGATGCCCGCGATAACGGATTTGCACTCCCTGCACACCAAAGTCCTTTACGATCCAGCAATCGTGTGTGGAGGACAGCGTGCGTGGAGAGTGAGGGAGAGGGCGAAAGCAATGGTGTCTCGCCGTAGTGAAGGGTGTGCGTGTGTGGCCAGTGGGTTTTTTTGCTATACTGAACTGGGGCCACACCACGCTAAACGCGCGTATCGGGCGTGAAGAGGACAGTGTGGGTATGAGCGGCTGTGAACTACTGTAGGCACTGTCTGCGCAACGCAGCATGCTAGACACCATGCGCATGAGGAGAAAAGGGGGTGGGGTGGGGGAGTGGATGGTGCAGCGCGGCCGGGACTGTTACAGCATAGCGTGGGACATTGTGCGATGTGGGCAGAGTTGCAGGTGGTGGTTGGGGTGCTCGCCAGGGCAGAACAACAAAGCATCACAGGCTTGGGTCATGTAGAGGACCGGACGGTGTCGGTGTGCATGCCGCAGGGGAGGGAGGACGGGGCGGCTGGTCCTCTCCGTGTCACGTACTGCAGCGTTAGACCGTGGGCACAGTGCGAGTGCACGGTGGCAGGGAGTGGGGAGGTGACGCGCGGGGCCTGCTGAGTAGCGGATGAGGGTACGCAGACACGTCGTGCATGCTGGCACAAAAGGTGTGCCAGCATTGATATGCACACAGCGGAGGATGGAGATGGGGATTGTGCGCCGTCTTGCAGGCGGAGGCGTATACCGGAATCCAATAACGGAGCGCGGGTTGTCGCAGGGGTGTCGTCATACAGTACCGGCACGGCGTTGCAAAATGCCAGAGAATGGGGCAGGTGTGGGGGATGCGACTATGGCGGGTATGTGCGGCGGTGCACGTCGTTTCCTACATGGGGAAGTATGTGAGCCAGAGGTCATATGGTCTTGAATAGGCGATGAAAACAAAGGGAAGAGAAAGGAAAAGGGAAACGAAAATGAAGTACAAGTACAGAAACCAGTCACTCACAGCTAAGCACACCAATCATGTCATCCAGGCTCTGCCTTCACACACGCTCACCGATTGAGGGCATGGAATTTTCCATCGACCGAGGCGACTAGCACAATATCGAGTAGTTCAGAGTCCCCTAGCTGATCTGGAGTTGGACTCTCCCGCTTAGCCGGCTCAGAAAGAGACTGGACAGTGAAGGTCTGGAGATCGACTTCTGCATGGGCACAGGAGGATAAAGACGGTAGTGAAGAAAGCGGCGATGTAAAGCAAGGGCACCATTCAGTCATTCCAGTGACGGAGATGGCCAAGTCGACGACCAAGTTTGTATTAATGGGGACCAGCATCGGCCGATCGGAAAGCGGCATGTTTGACCGTGTTTATGCACCGCTACAAGTAAGTGTTTCCATGTTCCTTCGTGTTCTGGCTTCCACACCCACTCTATTAACTCGGTTTCGCGGTATAAAATCTTTATTTTATTCATATATGTCCAGCCCCATAGTAAAAATTGCAATTACAACGAAAATAAATAAATTAGCTGTCCACATCTTCCCAATCACGGTCATCTTCTTGAGAAAGTTGTTCATTGAGCTCGGAAATGATATTTTTCTGCTCCATGGTCCGCTGATCCTTCTCGGTGGACCATCCGGAGGAGTGTTTTCGACGTCGTTCCTGGATGCAAGATGTTTTCGGGCATTAGCAATAGATATCTGCTTTGTGGTTAGCCGATGCATGGGAAAGCAAAGATCTAGCCAGTATAACAATGCATGAAAGTGTTGTGGATAAACACAGTATCAAAGTCGGGTTGGAAGGTTGCTGGAAGGTAAACACGTCTCTCAAACATTGAATGTCACACTTGTCACTGAAGTGACCGTACGCATTTGATACGCCCACACAAAACACCTAAGGCTTCTTCAAATCACTGTAGATCGTCTGACTTCCACAGTGAAAGCGGTAGGGTTTTAATCACTCTACCCCGCTATCAGGCCGGATTTGTTTTGTTTTGGCCTTTGGGCTTCGGAAATATGCGAACTTCCGGCAAGTTCTGTCTCATTTTGGCTATCAGTTCAAAATAGAAAATCTGGCCTGACTATGGTACTCTATAGCTAATTTAATGATAACTTTCTCTCCGGTGCTAAGGGATTCAAGCAGTGGGTAAAAAGCCTTAACCTATTCAAAAAGGGAACCGACCGCTCCAGCGAGCCAAACAGTGACAAAGCTGCCGCTTTCCGATCGGCCGATGCTGGTCCCCAGTATTAAGTGAAGAGCAGCTGAGGGTTACAGCAACAGAGCGCTTGTACAGCAAAATTCAAGCTGTGCCCTGATTTGGCTGTGTTAGAATCGGCTTCTTCTTTCGCGCTCTTCATTACGTGGCTCAGCCAATTAATCGATTGGCGTCATTCGGCGGCATTAGTCCTCCTCCAGGCCATCCCAGCCCACATTTATTGGAGCGCTGCCAGTCAAGTGCTCAACACTATGGTCCGCCAGCCAGCAGCCACCTTCTCACAGTGCGGCAGTGGCCGCAATTCCCTTGAATCCACGGCGCTCGAAGCAGCCTGAGCTGCCTAGCACTTCTGTATATTATACTTCTGGGCTATCTGCAAACTGCAAGCTATCAATTTAATCTCTGAGTACAAAGGGTCAAGGTCTCCAGCCAAGCTTCCATCTAGTCGACAACTGGCTGGCTGGACTGTCCATCCAATTTGGCAGCAAATTTGTCGATACGAACAACAGGATAGGCATCTTCGGTCACGTGCAACAACGAAACTATTTCATTTGCGGTCTCTGTGCAACAGCAAAACTCTTCATTTGTGGTCTTCCCACACAACACCCGGCACACCATCAACGAGCTGCTTCAGGCGGTACTCAGGGCCGTCCCTGTCCCTGCCCTCGAGTGGGTGCATCCTGACCAGACACTGCTGCGAGGACCGATCCAAACACTGCTCAGCCCTGTCCGCATCCTCGGAGCCGTACAAACACTGCTTCGGCTCTCCCCCTGCCAGTGCTGTCTCCAGCCCGACTCGCCCTCGTCCCACACCCCTGAACACGATAAACGGGAACTGGTCCGTGCTCATGGCGAACAGGCTCCCCGTTGCCTCCACCAGCCTGACATACACCGAGTCGAGATGCCGCAGCTGGTCCATTGAGGTGGTCTGCGCAAGGTTAGGAAGGATAGTGGAGAGCCATGGCTGGGGCTAGAGGAGGATGAAGAACGTATCCTGGGTGGGACTCCGCAGCACATCAAATGTCGCGACACTATATAATGCTGAGTTTACAGTGCTAGCACAGCAAAAAATAAACACATACATTGGGCTCTTGAATTTATATCCCTAGAGAACCGAATGGTCCTCACCCTCGCCCCTAGCTTTGAACGAGATAACTTCGCCGTTGTCAGGCGTATAAAATGTTATACACGAGGTCCTCCGGAAATGACTTTATTCGGGAGTTTCTCGTAAGTTCAGGAAATGGGTAGTGAAATGAAAAGTTGTTGGTTTCTCCTTAAAATAGGGAGAAGTGATAAAAGGAGAAAGTGTGGGAGATAGTGGAAACAGAGGTCAGTGGGGAGGCTGGTGCGGAATAATTAAACAGAATAGCTCTAAGTTTAGCGGACTGTTCAATTACGGAATGTGGTGGTACAAGCACAAAGGTTTCTCGGTCCTAAGCTACTTGCAGATTTGAGAGGTTAGATACAGATACAAGGGTTTTTGGTCCCAGGCTATCCGTATGATCAAGTACAAGGGTTTTCGGTCCCAGGCTACTTGCGAAAGACAGATTTGATTGACTAGATATAGATACAAGGGTTTTCGGTCCCAGGCTACTTGCTAAAAGCGGATTCAGTTGACCAGATATAGATACAAGGGTTTTCGGTCCCAGGCTATCTATACAACAAGCACAAGGGTTTTTGGTCCCAGGCTACTTGCTAAAGGCAGATTCGGATGACTAAATATAGATACAAGGGTTTTCGGTCCCAGGCTATCTATATAACAAGCACAAGGGTTTTCGGTCCCAGGCTACTTGCTAAAGGCGGATTCAGAAGACGAAGTGCTGATACAAGGGTTTTCGGTCCCAGGCTACTTGTATAGTTGATCGAGGGCTAAAGAGGTGGGGTTAACAGAATAGCTTTGAAGAAGCGGTGAAACGCCGTAACAAGAGCACGCGGCATCTAGTGCTATTTTGCGATTTCCTAGGACCAGTATTTATACAACGGGAAAGCGCTAGCACTTCTGAAGTGTTATTACTAGCACTCAGGACTCTGGCTAGGTGATATAAAGGAGAACTGGAGTGAGCCCAAGCTGCCGGTTGTAGTGTCAGACACGACTAGTGTGACGCGCTAGTATGATCTGAAGGCACAAACCACGGGGAAATAACCATAAGCCTACACAGTCAAGGTGCTAGCACCTAGGAAGCGAGACACAGAAGAATGGTATTGCGAGCACACTAGCTGGAGGTACGAGCGGCGAGTCTGGGATCTGAAGGGTAGTAAACTATGCGCTAGCAGCCTTCCAGCAAGGGCGCTAGGGTGCGGAACCCCTCTAGCGATCAACCCGAGGCCCGAAACACAGATGCGAGCACGTGACAGTCGCGACGCGGTCGCGAGTCACAAACAGAGACAAAGTAGATAGTAGAGGAATAGCTAGCAGGCTATTGGTGCGGATGCGCAGGTCACCACATATGCAGTAACGGATAAACGGACTGCTAGCCGGTGCTCTGACTCGTGCTAGATGACTCCAGGCGGCGGATTCAACTCCGCTTCGTCAGGATAGCGATTCCAGCAGCTGATGGCAAGCTGAGGGATCACTCACGATACCCATAAATGGACGCTAGCGGATCAGTGTGGCTGTTCTGCTTGGCATAGACCCATCATAAACCCAAACGGCAGTCGTTTCATTGGCTGTCGTATCTATCACATCATTTTCACTCATTTATATTATTCATTCTGTTTATCACATGTATCAGGGACCTCAGTAGCATAAAGGGAGCACAGAGCAGGCTAGAACCTCAGATTATTACACCCCGACTTTGTACGAAGTTGGTGCAGGTGGTCTCAGGTTGCTAGTGGAGATTGTACACACACTTCACAAGTAGTAGCTTTATCGGAATCAATACTGTTGACTCTGGACACGTCGAGATCTTAAGTTGAGGTTCTAAGTTGTTGGCTCGCGGAGTCTTCACGTATAAAACCAAGGGTGTTCTCTTCGGGAACCAGCTAGCAGTTGCGCTAGCAGCTTTGCCTTCACCCCGATATATTTGTAGTGTGTTGGATCGCCTGCTAGGTGATTGTGTGTTGACTCGAGCCCACTAAGAAGAAGACGGACTAGGTGCCCCCACCTCTAGACCGACTGTAACTTGTCAGTTACTTCGCCTTCACCCCGATATTGACGGAAGCGCTGTCGTAGTGTGTTGGGTCGCTAGCTGGACGCTTATAGTGTCTATTGCCAATACAAAGTGGAAATGTTCCTGTTCTTGGTTAAGGAATAGGTCAGCGGCTTAAGGACTGCCTTGTCGCTTGAGGATTGAAGTCCCTTTGTTGTTAGCCTCAATAGTCTTTGGGTATCCCATTGCGAGGATTTTCACAAACCTACATACTCTGCCCTGGTGCCCTCGATCTAGCGATCCAGCCACCTTGTATCCAACCCATAAACCCCTGCCCATCCCAGGTGCTAGCAGTATTGTTGTTGGCAGCTGCGTAGTGCTAGCGTGTTGCTGAACAGCTTTGTTGAAGTCTAGCAGTCGAATTGTGTTTGTTCCAAACCCGCTGGTCGCATACTACGGCCCGGACCCGAACTCACAAAGAGAAGCACTTACATCTTTGGAGGAATAGATTGTTGTAGTAGTGGTTTTGTGGTTGTTTTGTGCAAGCACGAATCTAAGCTATTTCTAGTTGTATATCAAGTGCACCGTTTCAGCGGACTGTAAAGCAAGAGTTAAAGAGTGCGGGTTTAAACAGAATAGCTTCAAGGAAGCGGACTGTTTTACTTACGGTGAGTCTGAAGAGGGTTGTGGAAGGGAGGATGACGAAAGGGAAGAGAGATTGTTACTGGGGAAGTAGTTGGTTATTCTATCTACCGAATTATGTAGAGTATTTATATACGGAGTGTTTGGCATACTTTGTTCTATCCTGAGCTGGATGCTACATAGGTCAATGGCTTCTGCTGTCAATCTGCCGTTTTACTTTACCATTTTGTACAGCCTCTGTCAACATGCTATGTAAAGCACCGGTTACCTTTGCCAGTCTGTCATCTTGTGTAGGGCCTGTACAGCCTTGGATTGACATATTGTGTCAAGCATAGATTGTGGGCGCAGGTTCAGTCATGTCGTCAATTGTCGGGTGCCATGTCGTGGGTTGCAAGTGTTTTGTCTGTCTGCATGTCATGTTTGAAGGGTGGTTGCCGGTGCCGCCCTGTCAATGTAATGTGCTGTGCATGCTGTGTCCTGCATGTCATGTTTGAATGCTGGTCACCGGTACCGCTATATTGATGTAACATGCTGTGCGCGCTATGTCCTGTGTCCTCTGTAGTTGCTGTCTCTTCTGTCGGTTCCCGTAATATTAGGTCACGGTGTCACAATGCATCGCTATTTGCCCCTATTGGTGTCACTACCTTGTCGGCGTTGTGCATTTTGTGGTTGGCACAAAATGGTAAATTGTTCCCAGTATAGGTAGGTGACAGTGAGCTGGGGTAGGCGGGCTTGTCTGATAATTTCAGTGATTGCCGAATCTTATCCAAATATGGCTTTAATCCTTTCATCTCCAAACACTTTTGGGGGATGACACCGTTCGGGAGGCTTTGAATGTATACCCCATCCTCAGTGCTGCAATACAATCTCTGGAGGATGTTGTCCTGGCAGCTTGGCCCGTAGGTCGAGAACACGAGAGTCTGCATGGGGACCAGCTTGCGTCTGTTGGACGGTTGAGTGTGGATGGTGACATGGTAGTCTGCATATGACGGTTTAGTCTGTGGAATGAAGTGTTGACAGACCTGGTATTGGGGCACCCAGGCATTTATTCAAATCTGCTCGAGTTGCAACATACTATAATGTACTTCACTACATTACGACGTCATCTCACAAGGGCTAATGCTGGCCTGAGCAGTTAGCTAAAAGGAATATAATGTGTCTCGAACCATTAGAAAGGTGCTGGACAACAATCCTGGTAAAGGGTTGACGTGCGAAGCTGCTAATGGAGCAATCACGGAAAGTGCCTTACCATCCTGGAAACGGATTGGGGCTACTGCACATCCCTGACTAAGGGTGTATTACAAGGGATTATCCTTCTGAACCAGAGGGGTCATTATTAGACATCATCTGACGTCTTCAGAACTGCCAAGAGGAGGCTGGACTTGGTCGATCTACCAATTGACTAAGAAACCATACTCGGGTACTGGGAAGCGACGGCTATCACGGTTGTCAAACAAATCACTTAAGCGGTTCAAAGCGGAACCATTTGAAGCGGATGGTTATCAAGGAGGGTAATGGTGGGCTGACGAGGAAGTCGGCTAAGAAGTTGACATATCAACAATATCCCATCACGATCGTGCTAAGCGATGTAGATCTTGACTCATCGTTAAGCTTGGCTCGTTGATGTTCTTATAAATCTCTCTCTATTTTACTAATTGCTTGATATCTGACAGGAGTTCATTGGCTAGCTGCCATACCACTAGTCATATACCCTGAACCCTACTGCCTGTTTGTATCTGTCTTGTTTATATTTAGAATCCTGTAAAGTATTTAAGTGGATGGTTATGGGAGGAACACCAGTGAATCTCACCCCACCTGTTGGATGTGTCACGTACTGTGACTTTCAAGCCCCTTTTTTCGGCTCCTTCGGACTCCGATTATCTCCAACACACAGCCTTTCCGCAATACTGTTGTTTCCATTGGTTTGTACTGCATTTGACTCATACCTATGCCTATGCTATGTTTTGACTCATTTCATCACGGGAGTCTTGGACCTCCGATGATCTCTGAGTCATACTGATTTACCTTGATTCATTATGACTCAATCCATCACGGACCCATCCGGAACTCCGAAACTCCGGTACTTACATTATATCCCCGCTAATACTTTACTCTCCTATAAATACGAGCCATGTCCGTAGTTAAACTTCAGTTTGAATATCGACTAAGACTTGCCCTAATACTCTTCCTCTTGGACCTCCGACTCTCTCCGAAATTGGGCATTGGGCATAGAGAAAGGTGCAGCGCACGAAGCTGAAACCAAGCCCTTCCAACCCTTCCAGTATATGGGTTCGGAATTCCGTTTGGATCCGACCTTCCACTCTACATCCTAGTTGTCTGTCTTGCTTATACACATTTCATCTCCCTCAGGTGTATCTCGGAACTCCGTCGGATCCCGATCGGGAACCAGTACTTGACAGGACGCAAAGTTACTAGACTTCACGCTTAACTGGTTGAGTAGGCATTCATTCGGAGACACCCAGAAGCTATACCAAGTTTCGTTTGTTTTCCCTGTTCGAATATTATCTGTGTTGGATTTGGATCTTTATAAACGGTGCATGGACATATTGGATAAACGGAATGGACACAGTGGAATATAAGGAAATGAATCGGACTTGACAATTGGTTGTAATCTCGCAAGGATTAGCAATTGTGGATACTATTGGAATTGGGATTCATCAAGAATCACTTGCGCTACGCATCGGAGTACTATCTCCAAACCTAGACCCACATCATACAAAACCGTTGAACATAAAATCTCACCTGTCTATCCGTGATTGCGCCTAGAACAGATTCGACCAAGTTTTATCTATACAACTTGTAGACCTGTAAAGTCTTGCTTCTCAAAGAGAACTAAAGTTCAAATTGCCACAATCTATACTGGATTGGAACCCTGAACTTGCACGAGGATTATAGTGTTTGAGTTGTTGTAGTTGCATTATCGAACCGCGTATTCATTTACAAAGGTTTGGTTTGTGGTTATTTCACTACTAGCCCCATAGTCACCGTTTCAGCGTCGCCGGGAACATACACACCAGTCCTGCCGAGCACCACCTCCCTGCGCCTCAGCGGCGGTTCGTGCCCATCCCATTCATCCAAGTCAGGAAACGGACCCCACGGGCACATATTGGCCCCTCCAAATTGGACCGCCCCCGTCTCGAGCTCCACCACCACCTCCGACCTCACCTTCTGCCCCACAAAACACAGTGGTCATTGACTGTAGCAAAGCTGAAGGGCGACATGTCGACGAGCTCGGGCATGGAGTACAGGAAGTGCTGCAGCGGGGCGGACTGCGAAATGCAGGGGGGGCCAGAACGTAGATGTCGCCCGACTGCGGCTCTATGATGTACGTCTCCTGGCACGCATTCAAGTAGTTGTCTGTGAGGTCTGGGTCCTGGTTGATGTAGGCGCGTGTGGACCAGCGGTGCGAGCAGTCAGGGTGGAGAAACAGTCGTGCTCGAGGAGGAGGACACCATGGACCAGAGAGTATGGCCCATGGTGCGATTGAGGGCATGGAGTTTGCCATCGACTGAGGGGATGAGCACAATATCAAGTAATCCAGAGTACACTAGTGGATCCGGGGCCTGTTTAGTTGGCCCAGACAGTTTGTTTTTGTTCCAGTGTAGAGGCAGAGGCCAGAAGTTCACGAGTTCAGTGCAACATGATGAGGCAAGGAGGAGGGCAAGTGCGACGGTGGTGAGAGAGTGCGGGTGTGTCATTTGGGATGGCACATTTGGAGTTGGAGGGTGAACTTGGCACGCATTCGCGACTTGAACAAAGGCCAAGAGAGAGGATATGGCAAACACGTCGAGTTGTTCCATAGAATTGTTGCGTCAAGTTAAGTCAAGACTAGATAGATACTTGAATAATTATATACCACACCCTCCTGCTACAATCTGATTTGTGGGGGTGGGGAGATCTTTCAGATGTTGAATGTTGAACATATGTGGCGACATGTTGCAGCGCCAGGTAAAATTGCAATTGGTCAGAACCCAGGGGCCAAACTTGTGACCAGGAGGTGGGCTGGGCGTTAGGTTTTCCTTGTCATACAAAAAGGCCACAAGATATATTTCAATCGAGCTTGGGAGCTGCCAGAAACTTCTAGTCCTTGGGGCGCCGCTTGAGCCATGCAAGTTTCCACCAGATGAAAATACAGCTTGAATGAGGTAGAACACTCATAGTCATGTTGTACCACAGCTGACATATGCATTTGAGTAGAATCAGAAGCAATGGGCAGAAGATTGGCGTCCCTTGGACATCAATAGCTTGAGTTGGAGATGTATGTATATGCATGCATCCTGGAGAGATGGCGTGACAAGTGGAAGCCCCAGAGTCGAAAGATGCGAAATTGAGGGAGGTGGCTTCGAAGTACTGGGGTCATTTCAGTGGGTTTCAACATTCTGAAGATGGGTCTGCAGTGAAGCCAGACTCAGAGCAGCATCAATTGCCAGCTTCAATCAAATATTGATTCTGGTTAGATCGTGGCAGATGATAGAAATCGGCCGATTCTCAGGCAGCCAGGCCCATCCTGTCCGACCTGGAAGTTGACAGGTTTCAGGGCAACGTGAGGATGCTAGAATGATGAGTACGACAGCAGTGAGTGGACATGTAAGGCAAATGGACGAAAGGATATATTGATGCGTGACAACAAATCAGTACTGTAATGTTAAATGTAGCACGGGGCAGAGGGAAAGTGAGGCGGAGTCAAGGCGGAGTCAAATATGTAATTCTGCATTTTAAGTTGGTTTTGTTTACTAATACCAAGATTTGTAAATCGGACATAATCGCATCGCATTGACCTGTCTCTCCCAGAATGCGAGCACCTGGCGCGGCAATAGATCATCTGGGAAGCTCTATGAAATATTTCAGTGTTCAATTCATTCTGCAGAGTGGGAAAGCTAACCCTAAGCCAATCAAGTACAGTGCAGAGTGCTCCATCCCATACTATGCCTCTATGAAAATTTTCATGTGCCTCTACATCTATGGCCATTTGGCAACATAAATCGGACAGGTTGAATGTCGCGAACTCATGGAGTAGCCTCTGACTTGTCCCACATTTCTCAATGGTTTTCAGGTAATATCTGAAAAATACTTAAGCAGAATGATTGAGGAATGATAGAGTAGTCACCTACGGATATAGTTCACAAGGACCTCCTGCAAGTGTCCTTCTAGCGCGACCAATCCAACGAAGCACCAGTTCTTCTGCAATAGAAGAGGGTTCTGAGTAGAGCCTCCCGGCTCTCTGAGGATCGGCCAAAAAGTCAAGTGGTGAATCTCCGTTGGGGAAGGGTAATGGAAAGAGCTCAGGGAACTTGAGGAAGGGGCGGAGAACTGTGCCCGTCCAACCAAAGAGGGGAAGGTGATAATTGATTTCCAAACCAAGTACAGGAGCCACAATTTGACATTGTGAGATGAGGCGGAGTTCCGGGTGTCGGGAAAACAGCTCGGTATATATTGCATCATACTTGAACGTTGCTGTGCTTGGATCCTTGCTGACACGCAGCCGAGGACGGAGCCCAGCGATGGCTCTCAAATCATCCCACAGTTGACTCAAGTCCGGTGGGTATAGGGGGCCTCTCTTTTGCCGGTCAGGGTAGTACGATCAATACCTTTGCGAAAAAAAGTGGGAGAGATTGTGTACCTTAGGCCATGCATCTCTGAATATGTTCAGAAATAGATGATTCTGCACAGTACGATTCCGCAGGAGATCAACCAAAGCTTCAGAAGGGGTCGCATTCTTGAGCAGGTTCGACAAGTGATGTAATACCTCCCTGTTGAAGGATCAGTTAAACATGAGCTGTGTGAAAGGCATGATGACTTGCTCATAAAGATCTCGTTGAGCGTCAGTTTGTAGTGGCTTATAGCCGAATAAATATAACAGGCAGTAAACACATTCCTCATCTAGACATGGGAGCGAGATACACCACTGCCTTGATCGTCTTGTATCAGAAAGATAGTCACCAAAGGATGCATGCAAAAAGTCAATGGGTGCCGCGATTGTTCGAGATCCAAATCGAGTTCGAATGGGTGGCACCTTGAACAGGGAGTGTAGACGCCGTAATATCAGACGACATGTTCCAGTACGCAGATTCAGAAGGATGTCAATCTCTTCAGGATCCACACATATTCTGCCAAATGTTTCTTCCTTGCCTATGCAAATGGTATACAAGATACGAAGCTGTGGTCCCTCTTGTTCCTGCGGTACGACAGAGAGAATTTGGGTGTACAGATCATCGAGTGGGGCAGTACTCCGGGGATCGAGCTCCAAGACGGAATTGAGTCTATCTGCAGGATGGTGGTACTCGTCATCAATAAAACGGATGACAGTGGTAGCGTAGATGAAGGTGGCGGAAGACATTCTGACCAACTGATCAACTTCGTCTGGTGAGGGCCACTCAGGTTCCAAATATATTCCTCGGGCAATGAACTCGCAACGTATCCGGGCAAATTCTGCATGGAAGTATGTTCGGATATCATGGTAGGCAGACTTGTCTGCAGAGAGTGCAAAATGTCGACAAATTGCAAATGTCTCCTCTCTTTCGAGCACCTCACGAAGATGTGCTTCCGGACGGCTAACTATAAGAAGCCTGAGGCGGAGATGGTGATCCCGGATTGCGCTGATGAACAGGTGTAGAATTTGCTGCTGGATCTTATGATCTGCACATTCGTCTAGTCCATCCAGCACGATCACAGGGGTCCTCTGAAGATTTGAGAGTTTTCTCAAGGGCCCAACAAGAAGCACTTGGAAGGAGATTGCCAGGGCACGGCCAACAATGAGTTTATCTCCCTCCACGGCTTGCTGGATCGGAAGAAGTAGTTCTGTCACGGAAGTTGCCAGCTGGTATGCGATGGTGGGGATCAGCGAATGCCATGTTCCTCGTTTTGAATGACCACGCTGGAAGAAGAATGACGCTCCAAGTCGGCCTTCAGTTTGAAGGCTCTTGGCGAACATCTGGGCAATGGCTGATTTTCCCGCTCCTGCGCAGCCATGGAGCCACAAGATAGTGTTTTCAGTGCTGGTATCGGTAGACCACGAATGAAGCTCTTCCATTGTAGCTGTCCTAGTCCCTGGATAGCAAGCTGGTTCCGGGAAGCGTTCTCCTGAGTCATGGAGAGCTTCCATGGCTACGTGGCGGTAAAGTAAATCAATGCCTAAAAGGAAGTCTTAATTTGCTGTCAGAACACATAAATCTAGAGACCACACCAGACTCTCCATACGAAGTCACGCTGAGCTGTGTCATGTCGCCAACAATGTTGTTGAATGTGTTTGAGTTATTTTGGCCAGCCCACCCTCGTGCTGGTGCATTGTGGTTTTGCAACAGCTGTTGGAACTGGGAGGGATACACGGAAAGACCACAGGTTACGTTGACTGTTTCGGGAGTGGGAGACTGCAAAGAATATGAAGGCTCCAGTTGATCATCAACATACTGAGTCTGAGGGCGGAGGCATCCTGTCACTGTCTGAGATGAGTACCCAAAGAAATGGAGGCATGGGCCTACCGTAGGGCCGTGTATCCTGATTCCTCAGCGCTCTTTGACTTCTGATTGGCCCAATTGCACCCTCGAGCCGTGGGTGGTCCCTGCTGACCTCATTGCCCGGTAGCAGTCCCGCCGGTACGACGTGGGAATTAAACACTTGTGACATGTTGCCCGCCACACTATTGAAGGTCCCTCCCTCGATGTGGGTACCGTTGAGAGAGAAAGCCATGGCAAAGGTGGCGGAAAGAAGGAAAGGATGGCTTCACGAGGCAGTGCATAGTGCCAACGGCTTCCTTGCTTATTTGGGGAACATGAGAGCAAGCTTCCTAAAACGGACGTCGGCGTTGAATGAAAGGCCGTGGGGCTGTACTCAATGTCATCTTATTATGCGCGACGTTTCCTCAAATACACTAAACGCTGTCTGCCCACCCCTACCCGCCCGCCGCCGCCGCCGCTGCCGAGTCCACGCGACGCGTTTGTTTGCGCGCGTGTGGCGCCACTCTCTCGCTTGCCGACGCCACTGTCTCGCTTCGAGAGATCTCGACAGATTGTCCGACGACATGTACAGTCCTCCTTGTGAATATATTCATTCCCCATCGACTATCGTGAGCATTGTCCCGGAACAAATGTATCATGAGTAGGTCTGACAGTTATAAAGCCAGGATGAGCTATGGTACCGTGCAGATGCTGCCGAATGCAATTCTGGCCGGTTAGATCGGCGGCCAGATGTGTAGACCAGTGACTGTCTGTCTATGGAGGCAAGCCTGTGTATCGACAGGCTTGCCTTCATACACAGGCTGGATTCGAGCCTACCAGATGTGTTCTGTTCGAGTCCTCGTGCTGACCGTCACCATCGCGCCGCAACGGCCACTCTGTCATCCTGACCTTTTTCGGATTTTTTGGCGACTTAAAATCGCTCGCAGTCACTTTGGCGCCGTCTGGGATCGCGTCCATCAGCTTGAAACCGGAATGGGGACATGGCAAAAGACTGTCACTGTCAATTGACATTTTGCCTGCGAGCTCACCAATACTTGGACTTAAAGCCGTCGAACGGGCTTTATTCGATTTCTATACCACTTTCTTGCTGGAACGCTCTCCCCTCCGTTTTCTGGCTCGATTTAAATCTCCAACGTACCTGTCCCGTACATATCCCCTTAACGAGCCAGCAAGCGAACATTTCAGACATCTATTGAGAAGTCCTGCGCCGTGCCTGCAGCGGTAAAATACGTGCGTTAAAAATCCTGTCATGTTATTTAGTGCTATGCAGAGATATTCATCATGCCGCGGTTCTAGTCGGTGTGTTTCCCCCTTGCGCCAGCAGCTCCTCAACCCCAGATGGAAGAACTACCTTCGGCTTCAGCAGGATAGATCTCGTCCACGCTCCGTCGACTTTATCTGACCGGGGCAGCCCGAGCTCGCACGTACACAACACCGCTTCACTCGCCTGTCCCGCGCCATCGACAACATCCACCATTGTCTCCGCGTCGAATGGAACTCCCGGTGCCACGGAGAGAGTCTTGAGCTCGCACGCCGTCACCTCCGTCCCCACCGCCTTGTTCAGCCCGAGCGCCAGCCGCACCAGTGCAGCAATGCGGTCCGAGAAGCGTTTCGCGATCAGGGCATGCAGTGCCGCAGAGTTGCTCTTGAAGCTCGCCGTGAGCAGTACGTTCACGAACGCGTCGACGAAGTAGTCGCCCAGCTCCGGAGTGCCGTAGATGAGCTCCTGGACGTGCGCGTGCGTGAGGGCCCGCCACTGCCCCGCGGCGACCTGGTCTTGGGATGCGCGCGCGCGCTGGTAGATGTCCGCGAGCAGCTGCTCGTCCTCAGGGTCCTCGAAGAACCACGACGCGCTCATCCACCGCGCGTACTCGATCATCCCGCACTGGAATGCGAGGTGCACGAAGGCGGGGTCGTCGTGGTGGTCTGAGCTGCGCAAAATATCGACCAACCCGTGTCCCAGAATTTCCGTTGCGCGCTCGTGCACCTCGCCCATCTCCTTCGAGTCTGATTCTGTGGCCGCGTCCGGATTTTTCTCCTCAAACTCGAACGAATCCGCGAGAAAAGCGGCGGTCTCCCTGATCTCCGTGTTGAGCGCTTGAACCAGCACCAGGACCGCCTGATCCGTCAACCGATCCTCGCCCTGGAGGCGCGTCTGCGCGTCCACCAGATCGGCCGTCTTTGCCGCCAGTTCTTCCAGCACGTCCCGTTGTTCCGTCTTCTCCGCGATCAACTCCCTCACCTCTACCTCGCGCCGCGTCAACGCCGCCTCCAACACGCGTTTCCCCTCCCTCGCCTTCTCCAGCTCGCCCTCCACGCCCCGCAGCTGGCCCTCCAGCGCCTAGACCTCGTGCGTGAGTCCCTCGACCCGATCCTGCGCGTCCTCCTTCGCGGCCTCCACGGAGCGATGGAGCAACGCCATCTCCGTGTCCTTGCTCTCTATCGCCTTCCGGAGCACGAGAAGATCTTCCTGCGCCTTTTTGGTGGTGTATTTTGAGCGGCGGAACGCCTTAGCGAGGTAGCCTCCCTCCTAACCCTCTGCCCCCGCCCGTTCCACGCTACGCCGTCGCCTGTCCTACAATACGCCGTCGTAACCCATTCTGCGCCTCGCCGCCGCCCATCTCCGCCACTTCGCCCCCACTCTTACCGATGCCGCGACGCCCGTGCCACCCTGTGCGCCAATGCCGGCGTCTGCCTATCTCCCTTCTTCCCTCCTGCTCGACTCTACCCTGTCCCCCTTTCCAGGCTCGACTCCATACCCGCCCGCCAAACAATGGATGAAAAAATTTCCTTCGTGCAGCAAACTGCCTATAGCCTTCTACCTCGGCTGCAGTACCCTCAACGCGGGTCGCCCTTCGTCTGCCCCACTCCAGGTCTGTCCCCGTTCCGTTCTTTGTTTCCCTCCAAAAATATTCCCCGGTCACATTTTCCTCCCGAAACTCAGGTATTTGTCGCATTCTCAATCCCACCCCAAAGCGCTACGTCCCGATGACGTCCATTGGAATGGGTGCAACGGATGCAGCGTGTATACGACAAACCCGCCCGGGTTCCTGCCAGGAAGGCGGGTAAATTCCCTCGACACTCCGCTAACTCCCTTTCTCCTCTATTTCGCGTATGGGAACCCGAACCCGAGCGAGGGGAGTGTAGGGATTACGAACCCGAGGCAGATTGGAGGGCCTGTGAGTTGTTCTTTTCTTTTTTTCTCTGTCTATTCATTCATTCTTTTTTCTCTGTCTATTCGTTCTTTCAATTTTTTAAAAAAAAATCGATTTCTGTTTTCTGCTGGCTTCGTACGCTTCAATTTCAAGAACGGAGGGCTTTTACTGCCGGCTCCGATTTTTTTTTCATCGGCCTTCGATTTTTTGGGGGAGAGAGGAGAGGCGTGTTTTTTCTTATTTTGGTGGTGTGCATGATGCGCGGCAGGCGCTGTCCCTTTGGAGACTCGTTTTGCGCGAGTTTCCTTTTGGGGGTTCTTGGCGCGGAGGAGGGGCGGGCAGGGGAGCGCGAGGAGCGGCGTCGCGGGGAGCGCGGGCGGAGTCTTGCTTGGCGGGGGTTGTCGCACGTACAAGCCTCGTCATCCTTTTGGGAAATCTTGTGCGCGGGGAGCGAGCTTCCACTGAATTGGAGGCGGAGGCGGTGCCCCGCAGAGTCGGGGAGAGGAGGAGCTGACGACATCGTGCTTGCGGGTAGGCGAGTGACAGTGACGGCGCGATGCGAGGAGGGGGAGAGTAGGGCGTCGAGAACCTGGAATATGATGGCGAGCTTGGCGGCCGTTGCTTGCGTCGGGGGGGCGCGGGCGTGAGAAGGAGGGGAGCGTCGCACGGAGATGGCGCCGCGGGCGGGCGAGGAATGTAGGCGACGCAGTGCGCGGAGGCGACGCGAGGATTCTGTGATCTTCCCGCAGCAACGATGACGCCGAGAATGGGGGACGACGACAACACTGCGTCGTTTTTTGTCGCTGGGGCAGGAGGGAGAATGAGTCGATCGCCCTGTGCCCACTCTCGTGGTCTCTGGGCTGCTGGCGGCAGAGGAGGAGATGTTATGCGGGGACGATGACGTGGATGAGATGATATGCTGGGGCCGACATGTCCTGGCTCGTCTTCCTCGTTGTTGACCGCCCCAGGCGCACGCGCTCCTATTCCCCGATTCTCGATACCCACCTTCTCTCGCCTTCTTTCTCCTCTATTACTCTCCCCTACTCTCATCTCCTCTTACATCGGGTACTGACCTGCGTTGTTTTGCAGTAAAGCGCACCGGCACCCCTCCTCCTCCACTCCCTCCACCAACGGCGACGGCGAGTACCTCTTGGCGCCCATAAGGAGTGAGACGGTGTTTGCGTACCCGGGGACGGCGGCGCCGGGGCAGGGTGGGTTTGGGGGTGAGTCGTTTTTTCTCTCTGTGTTTTGTTATGATTCTCGTCGATTCTCCTCTGGCTTTCTTCATTTTCTCTCGTTACCGGACTCTTGCGACATCGCTTTTCACTCTTCTTGCAACGGTCTCTTTTTTTGGTTTCTTTTGGGCGGAGTCGGGAGCGTGGGAGGAGCCGGAAAGGGAGTGTGTGCAGGGAGGTCGCGGAGTGTGTCGGCTTGGGAGGCAAGGCGGAGGACGGGGTGTTTTTGTTTTGATTTTTGCGAGAGAGGGGGCGGGGTTGGAGCGATGTCCCCTGTGCGACAAGGAGAACCTTTGCGTGGGCGGGGATGTCTGTGTTGCTGGGACGTTGTTTGCACACGGGGAGACGTTGCTTGCGGACGCAGGCGGACTCTTAGCGGAAGGTCGGCGCTGATTGTTCTTCGCGCGAGTCGAGGAAGGAGAGAGCGTCATTGACCCAGCAGATTCCGGAAACACGTGAAGCTTGCGCGCCCACGTGAGTTCCCAAACGGGCGGATCGTCGCCACCAGACGAAGCGAGGCCAAAGCGCACCCATTGTCGTCCCGAACTAGTAACATGTCGATAAAATATTGTAAAATATTGCTTTATTTGACCCTGCCACTCTCTCTTTCCTGTATCATGTCCGACCCGCCGAGCCAAAAATGCACCTCCTGCAAGGGCCGTAAAGCTGTTGAATCCTTTGAAATTGTACACGGGAAACATAAACGAACGTGTCGCACCTGTCTTGGGAAAAGAGCGACAAAAAAGAGGCGGGACCCGCCTGAGGAAACTGGTCCTTCCACGCTCAGCGCGCCATCCGCCGACGATGCTCTCGAGGATGACGCTTACCTGTCTATTGTTACCCTGGAGGACTTTCTTGCTGCCATCGCTATGGATGAGAATGCACGGTCGCTAGGGGCCATCATTGATGCAGACAAGTCAGGAAAGACGGGAAAGGAGTTGGCGGATTTAATTGCCATCGAGATACAGCAGTGCATCGGTTATAAATTTATGTGAGTATGATTTACGTGCAATAGAATTCACTTACGAATTGTGGGTAGCTCGCACAGCAATTACAAGCACAAGAACAGCGACCTCGTTCGTTATATGTACCACTGCGCGCAGATCGAATCCCGTCAGCACAAATCAAAGAAGGTCGACAGCGAAGATAAGCACAGGGACAAGCGCCAAATGGCTATGTTCCCGTGTGACGGGTGGTTGCACATCACAGTCGATTCATCTTCGAGTGATGCTATGGTGAAACTGGCGCACGAAGATGATCACGTTCCATACTACAGCAGGGACGTGCCAGTGAAGGTGAAGGAATTTGTTACACGAAATCCTCGTCTTCGGGCAGCAGAGGTGAGTAGCGTGAATAGAACCGTCTATTTAATATTGAGCCTATTCATGATTAGATCTGGAATTGGGTTCTAGACCTCCCTGAGTATCAAGATCGCACAAAAATACCGTTTTCCTCGTCGAGCCGTTTACCATCTCTGGAACAAGAATAGCCGTGAGAAGTGGCATCGTGACGACGACGAGCTGAAATCTGCCAAAATGATAATCGAAGAGGCCGCGGCAGAGGCCCGTCCCCGCGATAATGGCCCTTCTCTATTCCGTGTCGAACCTGTACCGCTCCCGGATATCAATGGTTTCAACACTATCGCGTTTGTCCTCCCGGAGCCGTTGCGAAAGTGGGGTGGCCGTGTGAGGGAACTGGCTCTAGATTCAGCCTGTCAGTTGTCGGTTCAGTATTGAAAGCATCGAAAACTGATAATTGTCCAGGGGAAACAAATAAATCTCAGTACGAGGTTTTCGCTATCCTCGGAGAGGTGTCGGGATCGGGGTGCCCACTCGGCTACCTGTTAATCAAAGCCCATAAAAATAACGAACCGGGAGGCAAGCAGACGTACCTCGAGCATGTATTGGAGTACCTCCGGACGACATGGAAAATCCGCTCAATTGCTACTCTCTCAGACAAGGACTGGTCGGAGATCAACGCGTGCCTCGCCAAGTTCAAGCTTCTGGGCTCAAGACACCAGCTCTGCTTCTGGCACGGGCTCCGAGCGGTGAAGCGGCGCCTTGCTGTTGTCAAACGCCAACCTGCTCCATACGATTGGCGTGAGGCATGCCGTGAATTCGACTTCATAGATTCAAAGTTTGTCCCGATTGGTCAAGCTACCGAGCCTCAGTCTGTAAGCGAATTTGAATGTACCAAAGACCAAGAGCACTGATCAACTTGACGCGACTCTGCAGGCGCCTAACGTTCCCGAAACAGCCATCCCCCACCTCACCATTCGTCTTGGTGGCAAGATTGTCGAGCCGCCGCCGCGCCAGTCGACAGGTCCGACAATTCGAATCAATGGCGCGCTAAGAACACTCGAAGTTCTTAACCAAGAACCGAGTGTGGATTCAGCCACGCGAACAGTCAATGACGACGATGACGAGTTGTCTGAAGATGTTGAGGCGTTGATACGGGGAGAAGAGCCGGAACGCACTGACGGTCCTGACTGGATGTTTGAGGCCGACGAGACTTCGACTCGGGATCCCCACTACATTTTCTGCCCACCCCACCACCGTGCTCAGATCCTGCGCATATTTACGCGTACCTTCGTCCGGCATCCTTTCTTCCCAGAGAGGAATGGTCAGCATTTGACAGGGCAAGAAATTCGTCGACAGCGGTTGTCGAGATGTACCAATTCTGTAAGGCGCGCGACCTGCGCGAGGTTGGGGATACATGTGGGCATCCTGGTATCGCCCCAAGATGTGGCCGCTATGGGCACGGTCAGCCGATCCCCACAGATTGTCGCGACTGCGAACAACGATGACCGTCGAGAACCATTGGAAGCAGGTTAAACACACGCATCTACATCACCTTGTACATCCCCGGCTCGACCAGCTCGTGTACATCCTCATATACGACGTTACGCCGACAATCGATGCTCGACTTCGGTATCTTGATTCGACATACCGTCTTGGTCAGGCACGGCCAATGTCGACGTGGCAGAAGCGCTTCAAAAAGACTTGGGAGACTCTATCGCAGCGGGAGATCAGCGACAATGATTATAAGACTAATGTGGCGCTATGGACATGCACCTGTGGTCGTCAAAAATTCGACGCTTGCCATCTTTGCAAGCACCTGGTTAAAGCAGTTCCTCCGCCATCCAAGGATTTCTGGGTTGAGATTCGCCGACGGCGAACAATGCCAATTTACAAGCATCCAGAGCTGCATGGAAAGGAGGAGCCCAGCGGTGAATACGAGGAAGACGGATGTATTACCGATGGGGACGACGACAACTGGTCCGGTGATAAGTCCCTGTTGCGCAATGGCGAATGGCGGCAGCTGGTAAACGAGGCAAATGTGAAGCGCGCGCGGGCTCAGGACGTGGATATATCCCAAGTTCCAATTTCCATCCATGGACCTGTGCTAGACGAGGACGAACAAGAGGTGCGCTAGCTTACTTATTCTTGACACAATGACACTGATGGTTCTCTTAGGGAGATGAATCCATAGTCTTTCTAAGACAGCGTGCTTCTGAGCTGCGACGGCTGGCTGAGATATTCGAAACCCAAGCTGACGCCGGGCCGGTCAACAAGGGATTGCGTCCCCAATCTGGAGGAACAGTATGATGCGCAGAGATGTGGGCCGGGACGCCGCCAAAGTTGTCGAGGACGTGAAGAGGTACGAGGGGCAGAACAGAAGTCGGGACAGAACATGGGAAGGTACCGAGCGGCGGCAGAATACAATGGGCTATGTATTTGCGGAGGAAGCGGCGTAAGTAGAATGTTACATCCGGGTTAGTGTGAACGACTGTCTTCACAAAAGTATATAAAGGCTTGTTACGAGACTACATCCGGGTCCAGTTACGTATGATGTCCGGACTTCAGGTCGGAGAACTCCGATGCATTGTGGACTCCAGAACATGCGGCCAGCCAAGCCACTTCAAAGCTCTTGCCAAGCTCTTCCCAATGAGGCTAAGTGGCACGTGTTTCCGGATAGTGCTGGGTCAATAGCATTTTCTCGAGGAAGGCAGGGTGTTGTGTTCAAAGCCGGGGACGTTTCCGCGCGCGAACGATCCGGCAACGCAAGTTCAGCGGGAACGTCACCGTAGCCGTCCTCCACTCAACACACGGGTCCGTCTCCTTCCCCTCTCCGTCGAGTGCCTTGGAAATGGTGAATGCCGCGAAGATATTGGATATCACTAGGAATAGGGAGTCCTCCGCCAGCGCGGCGCCCGGACACACGCGTCGCCCGTAGCCGAATACCAAACTATCAGTGCATATGCATAAGTAAAACCTCTCTGAATACGGACTGGTCATGGACATTGGAGAGAACTGAAAAATGCACTCGAACGGATCCCGCTGCAGATTCTCCCCCAGATACCGCGGCGAGGGAGGACGTGGGGGGCGTGGCGGCAAGGGAGGGCGGTAAGTCGTTTCCTTCACTTCCTTTTTGTCTTTACGGTGCTGATAGACGCGAATGCGCAGACGACGACTCGCTCGTGGAGTTGTTGGTACCGTTCCAGATGGCGTATGAGGATGGGGTGGAGCGGGTTGGCGGCGGAGAGTCTCTTGGAGAGGCAGAAGTGGGTTAATCGGATTTGGTGGGTGTCTCTTCTTTTTATTTTATTGTGTTAGATGGAGCTAACGAGTCTACAGGGAAGCAGTCCACCGCCCCGTTGGGCTCCCCGACTCGCCGCCCCCGTCTTCGGGCTCTGCGTCCGCCGCCGCCGCAGATGACGCGGACGAGAGCTCGAACAGCAAGGAGGGGAGCGTCGCGCGCGCGGGGAGCATCCGCACCATCGAGAGCGCGAGCGCGGCGAGTCTCCTCCGGGAGGGAAGCGTACGGAGTCAGGGGAGCGTGCGGAGTAACGGGAGTAACGGGAGCAGGAGCACGGTGTTCGTGCTGCCGATGGGGGAGCTGGAGGGCATTGGGAGCGAGAGTGGCGAGAGTGAGGGGAGGAGCGCGACGCGGTGGACGGCGAGTGAGTGGGCGCGGACGGGGACAGGGAGACTTGATTTTGTAGGACTCATGTACTCGTATATAGTCTTAATAAATGGGTTTGACTTGAAAAAAAAGTGGATTCGACAACGCCAAAGTTACACTCCATTTCACTTGATCTCAATCTACCGCACACTGACCCTTCGCCGTTGAGTCCTGCAGTGTACAGCAGCGGAAACGCACCGACGCGCTGGAATTCGATGAGCCAGCCTCAATGGATTCAGACTCAGACGACGCGGGAATGGATGGCGGGAAAGGGAGTCTAGTGTATTCATCAGTGCTAGTGACATACACGGCTTTGGTGGTATGTACGTCCTTTCCTCCTTCGTAGCTAAAATTAATACACAGAGAGAGTCAGGGTTAGGGCTACGCACCCAAAGAGCTGGAAAGGTGCGTTGAGGGCGTGCCAGATGCGAGGAGACGGCGTTCGTCTTGCCGTCGCCCATGTATCCGGCGACGATTTCGGCCTGGCGGCGTCGAGGGCGTGGGCGCCGAGCCTGGCGACGCGGTGGTGGTCAGAAGAACAGTACTTCGGTGTGCTGCGGAGAGCTACTGGGACAGCGCAGTGGACAACACGGAAAAAAAAAACTGTTGCGGGCAATGCTTGAGTGTTTCCTGCTCTTGCTGGGCGTGTTTGATAGAGCGGGGGTATCGCTCGGCAAGGGGAGAGGCGCGCACAGTAGTCGGTGCAATGGGGTGCGTCGTGTAGAGCTAAAATGAATGGGGCGATGAGCATGATGGGAGGGTGAGTGAAATTAAGCATCGTGCACCAGTATGGGGAATCCAATCATGCGTGGGGGGAAGTGCGGAGGATGGAAGTAGGAGGAGCACGCGGTCGTCTCAACCAAATCAATGAATACTATCGGGCGGTACTGTCGTCCAGCGAGCAAGGTTGGGGCGATCGGGAAAGGTCCTGGGCACGCGAGCGTCAATCTTGGCTGGGAGACGCCAGGAGACGCCTCAGCTTGCAGTAGGCTGGGAAGGAGGGACACACACGCACAGGAAAAGCCTTCAACAGGGGATCCTGATCTAACACGAGCTGCGGGCGGATGATGTCGAGGACATCGTTGTTGTGTTTGCGGAATTTGCTTGCAAAAGTCGGGCGTGGGCTGGAAAGGAAGAGTGGACATGTTCTTGCACATGAATTGAAGAGCAACGAAGAGGACGGCGGACTGGAAGAGCTGGACAGCGCCGCAGAGACATGAGGCGGGTGAAGACCAGCGCAGAGGGTCTTGCAGGTGAGCCGAGGCTGTTTGGATGACAAGCTAAGTACCGCGGGTATTAAAAAATCCCAGCCGTCGTTCATGATTTTGAGGAGCCCGGAGGCTGGAGGCTGGAGGCTGGAGGCTGGTTTTCGAGATCGACGTTCAGCGCAGGCGAGGCACCGCCACTCGCCATGGCGATCACCCGCTTGCTCAACTTCCTCGACAGACCTCGACCAGTTCTTCAGCAGCGCGAGGTACGGGCAGCGACGCGACTCGACGGCGGGCGGTAGGTTCTGGATCCATTTCTTGATCCCTTTCCTTGCGGGGGGCTGACTCGGCGGTAGGGAGGTTCGGACTCGGACGACGCGGGGATGGGCGAGGGGAAAGGGAAGAGAGTATATTCAGGAGTAGTTGCATACATGTGCTGTGTTACTGGTACGTCCCCTCATTCTTGCGTAGCTGAAATGAATTAATATGAGCGGGAGTTGGCGAGTGAGAGTGAGGACACACCAAAAGAGCCGGTTTTAGTCTGAGCATGGAGGCGCGAGTGTGTGGCAACGCTGACTCCGAGCGGACAGCCCTTATCGTGTTTGGCTGTTGGAAACATAGAGGCGGAGGGAGGCCCCGTACACAATGCCGTGGTTATTCTTGCAGGGAGTCACGAGGCGAGCCTCGAAAAGTGAGGAACGATCGTGAACTTGAAGAAACAGCGGACGTATGTCGAGGACGTCGTTTATTGTGTTTTGCCTAAGTTGGGAAGAGTCGGGCGTTAGCGAAGGTGCTCGTGTACTTTGCAGCTGAATTGGAAGATGATTGAGGACAGCGGACAGGGCCGCACAGAAGACGAGGCGTGTGAAGAGCAGGGCGGGAACGCACTGACGTGCTTGAAGTCGATGAGCCAGACGCGCTGGGTCGCGGGGGGAGGGGGGGGCGAGGAGGAAGTTGTGCGTCTTGATGGCGGGGTGGTAGATCACAACAGGCGCAGAGGTGAGGTCGATGGTGGGCGGCTGAAGTCTGGAGCACAGGAGCTTCACGCATCCGCGACTTGTTTTAATTAATAGAAACCAGGGAGTAGTTAGCCAGCGTGAAAGTAATGGAGGGAAGTAACTGAAAGGCATGCATACCTCATTACCAGTAGGTCGCGAGCGCCCTACCATTGGTAAAGTCCAGCAGCCCGAGTGTCCTGGAAGAAACGCTGCTGCCGCGGCGCACGCCCGCGGAAAGTCCCCACAAAGGCACTCGGCCGGCATCAACAGCGGGGTAGCAACCGCCGCGACAGCGCTGGGCGCGGCGTCTCCAATTTCAGGACGCTGAGATGGGACGTGACGCGGCGCAGGAGGTGCGTTCTTCCTGATTTCTCCATCTTATTCTCCTCGCAGACAGCGACTCGGCTGTGGTAGAGAATCGTGGGGGGGTCAATTTGGACTCGGACGGTGCGGCATGGATGACGGGAAGAGGATTTATTCATGGGTTGTGTACGAGTACAATGGGCCGTCGGTATTTGGTTAGGTACGTTGTTTCCCCCCTTCTCTTAGCTGCAGTAAAAAGGGTTAAGTGAGAATGAGAGTGAGCGGGGGTTAGGACCACGCACCAAAACAAAAGAGCTGGCTTCAACGTTGCGGCGAGCGACTTGAAGTGTGCGGATGAGGCGGCCAGCGCAGAGGGAGCGCGCTCGTCGTCCTAAGTAGAGGCGATGGCTCGCTGTTCTTGCCTGATGTATTCGGAGGTGGAGCGAGAAGGACCGGGGCACGCGAAATGGCGCTCGAAAGAGACAGAGAGGGATGCGTACGCACTATTCAGCGCAACAACGGTCTTCGGGAGAGCAGCGCGTGTGCCTGCTTGATGGCTGCAAGAATTCTAATAATTGATGAGAGTCGAGAGCGGCGCACCATGAGGATGCGCGGCGAATTGGAGGCGGGCGGAGTCGCGCTGATCATCCTCGATTAGCGCAAGGAGCGGTTGCCACGGATCTTGCTGCGCGTAATGCGAGGTGGGGCTGGAAAAGGTCGTCAGCATGCGAGCAACAGCCTTTGGAAGCAACGGTGTTCACATGGCAAGAAAGACGTACATCTGGAAAAGCCTTGCACGGACCATGGTACGCGGATCGTCACGGAATACGGAAAGCGGCTTGCGGACACCAATTTGTTTGAGGCAGCAGTATTGAGGGTGGGAACAAGTCGTGCGTGGCGAGAGAGTTGGTTGGCAAGCCGGAGCTGAAGAGCCGGTGCGAAGGATAGCGCTGAAATGAGAAATGAGTGGAGGGCAAAGGGGTCCGATGGTGGGCGTACTTGGGGCGACGATACCGCTCTTACGACTGGGAAATGCGCCTGTTTGATAAGGAGGGACACATACGCGCGGGCGGAGAGGTGTCGACAACCTTTGCGGGCGTTGGTTTGCTTGGGGGAAGAGTCGGGCGTGTTTCATGAGGAGGGGTACTTTGGTGGCTCGCAGTACGGTCGGCGGGAAGGTCGCGGTTGATTTTGATTTTTTGATGTTTGATTTCGGACTTCTGTTTGGGGATTTCGGCGCCGCGGAGTGTGTGTCATGGGTAGTACACGGCCACGTGATGGAAGCTACTGCAATTCAGAACGCGGCGCGCGCATGTTTGACCAGCTTTCGGCATCAGACAGAGTGACCGAGCCAAGGCTCCATATATTCACCTCAAAACTATCAGTTGGCTAGAATTGGGGCCGGTGGTCATTTAACCGACTTTCGGCTATACACATGATGTACTACCGTAGAGCAGAATTGATCTCTGTGCGAATCAATGGCGCCATGGCATTGAAGATAGCTCAACCGGATAAATTTTCCAACTTCAGAGGCCCCAGACCACCACAGATGTTTGTCGCAAGCATGTCGAACTCGTCCGGAACCCAACAAAACACTTCTTCACGCAGGGTTTCAATCAATCCTCGAAGCTCTTGGACTGCTTCTTGAGGCACCGGAGTGGCGAGGTTTTGGAGACCGTAGTCGGCTAGCATGTCAAACACCACATTCGGAGCAACACCAGAAGGCAGGATTCGGTTGCGCTGTTTGCGGGTCTTGTTGTTGTTGAAATAATCCAAGAGTTCATCCAGTCCTATTCGAATGATCTTGGGCCAAAGCCAACGAAAGAGGTTTCTAAAATGTCGTGGCAATGAATAAAAGTTTTTGTGAGACAAAGGAAACTCACTTGTGAATTACATCTCCTGGGATGAGATGAATGCGGCCCTCTTCGAGTACATCCCGGATCGATCATATGACCATGTTGACTCGATCGGAATATTGCTTGAGCTTTGAACGGCAATGACAGGCTTCCATCAACCTGGAGAAGGCGAGTTTAATCTCCAATCAATGGCAAACATATATAGACTGATTCATATTCAAGTTCCTTGAACGAACTGGGGTTTCTCCTCCTCGGGCTGTCTTCAAACAGAAAAGCAACCCTTGAATGGGAATACAAGCATCACTGCAAATGTGTCCACTGCTTAAGCGTTCTCGACTAGGTCTGTCAAATGTTATTGCCAACTTCTTGCAAATATTCACTGCACACCCTCTAATATTATGTCAGCTGTAGGGACATGGTCCCTAAGGTCTTCACTTACCCTAAATGTCCTAATGAGCAACGCAGCCACCGTGACCCTTTTCTTTGCCGACAAGACCGCCAATTCTGATACCGGTGTTCAAACAATTCCCTGGAATAAGTTCCAATGAATATATGGAGCCTTGGCTCGGTCATTCTAATGCCGAAAGCTGGTCAAACATGCACGCGCCGCACTCTGAATTGCAGCAGCTTCCATCACGTGGCCGTGTACTACCCATGACATACACTCCGCGGCGCCGAAATCCCCAAACAGAAGTCCGAAATCAAATGTCAAAAATCAAAATCAACCGCGACCTTCCCGCCGACCGTACTCGCAGGGCGTGTAATAGAGAAACTTTTGGCCGAAAAACTCAATGCCGGGCATCTTCGGTCGCGTGCAACAGCGAAACTGGCTTCATTTGTGGTCTGCGCACTAAAAGAAGAGCAGAGGTTACAGCAACAGAGCACCCAAGAGTAAAGCTTGGACAGCAAAATTCGATGCTGTGCCCTGATTTGGCTGTGTTATAATCAGCTTCTTCTTTCGCACTTCGTCCAACCGATTGGTGTCACTCGGCGGTAGTAGTCCTCTTCCAGCTCCTTCCAGGCTATCCCAGCCCACATTCATTGGAGCCTGGTGGTCAAGTGCTCAATGCTATGGTCCGCCGGCCAGCAGCCTCCGTCTCGCAGTGGCCACTAATTTCCCGAGCTGGGTTGCACTTCTGCATACTATACTTCTGGGCTATCTGCAAACTGCGAGCTATCGATTTAATCTCCGAGTACAAAGGTCAAGATCTCAAGCCAAGCTTCAAATCTAGTCGACAACTGCATCCAATTTGGCAGCAAGATACAAACAACAGGACAGGCATCTTCGGTCGCGTGCAACAAAGAAACTGCTTCATTTATGGTCTCTGTGCAACAACAAAACTCTTTCATTTGTGGTCTTCCCTCACAACGCCCGGCACCCCATCAATGAGCCGCTTCAGGCGGTACTCAGGGCTATCCCCGTCCCCGCTCTCGAGCGGGTGCATCCCGACCAGACACCTCCGCGAGGACCGATCCAACACCGCTCGGCCCCCGAGCCGTAGTCCCGCGGCTTCATCGCGTTCTCTCGCTGCTTGCGCTCAGCCGTGAACGCGACGAGGGGGAAGCGGTCCAGGCCCATGGCGAAGAGGCTGCCGGTCTCTTCGACCAGGCTGATGTACACGGACCCGAGGTGGGGGAGCTGGTCCATTGAGGTGGCGTGCGTGAGTTTGGGGAGGATGGTGTGGAGCTGTGGGCGGGGCTGAAGGAGGACGAAGAACGTGTCCTGGGCAGGACTCCGCAGTACGTCGAATATCGCTACACTGTGAAGAAGATTTATTTGGCATTGCAATGGAGAATATTTATAGAAGACGTACATTGGGCTCTTGAATTCACGTCCCCAGAGGACCCCCGGGTCCTCTCTGCTCCCAGTTTTGAAGGCGAGGAGCTCTCCATTCGGGAGGCTTTCCATGTACACCCCGTCCTTGGTGCTGCGATACGATCCCTGGAGGACGTTATCCCGGCCGCTTGGCCCGTAGGTCGAGAACGCGAGCGTCTGCGCGGGGACTCGATTGCGTCCGCTGGACGGTCGAGTGTGGACAGTGACATAATAGTCTGCGTACAGCGGTTTAGTTCGTGGAACGAAACGTCGCTGGGAACGTACATACCAGTCCTGCCGACCACCACCTCCCTGCGCCTCGGCGGCGGTTCGCGCCCATCCCGTTCATCCAACAGACGACCCCACGGGCACGTATTGGCCCCTCCAAATCGGACCTCCCCCGTCTCGAGCTCCACCACCACCTCCGACGTCGCCTTCCACCCCACGAAAACACGGTGGTCATCGCCCGCAGAAAAGCTGAAGGGCGACATATCGACGAGCTCGGGCACGGAGTACGGGAAGCGCCGGAGCGGGCTGGAAGGCGTCGCCATGACATAGATGTCCCCCGACTGCGGCTCTATGATGTACGTCTCCTGGCACGCATCCAAGTAGCCATCTGTGAGGTCCAGGTCCTGGTCGATGTGGGGGTGTGCGGACCAGCGGCGCGAGCGACAAGGGCGGCGAAACAGTTGTGCTCGAGGAGGAGGAGGAGGACGACATGGACCAGAGAGTATGGCCTGTGGTACGATTGAGGGCATGGAATTTGCCATCGACCGACGCGAGGAGCACAATGTCGAGCAACTCGGAGTTGTCCGCTAGTGGATCTGGCTGTTTCGCGGGCCCAGACACTTTGCATTTGTGTAGAGGCGGAGGCCGGGAAGCTTCACGAGTTCAGCGCAACATGATGAGGCGAGGAGGAGGGCGAGTGCGACGGCGGTGAGAGAGTGCAGGTGTGTCAGTTTGGGATGGCGCATTTGGAGTTGGAGTGTGAACTTGGCGCGCATTCGCGACTTCGACGAAGGCGAAGAGAATTGATAAGGTGAAAACAGGCGAGTTGTCCCATAGAATTGTCAATGTCAAGACTAGATAGATACTTGAAGAATTATATAGCCACACCCTCCCGCTACGATCTGATTTGTGGGCGCAGGGAGATCATTCAGATGTTGAACGTACGTGGCGACACGTTGCAGCGCGAGGTAAAAATTGCAATTGGTCAGAACCCAAGATAAAACCTGTGACCAAGGGATGAAGGGGAAGCTGAGCACTGATGTTTTCCTTGTAATACAAAAAGGCACAAGATATATTTCAATTGAGCTTGGGAGCTGCCAGAAACTTCAAGACCTTGGGGCACTGCCTCATAGTTTCCACCAGATGAAAATGAAGCTTGAACGAGGTAGAATTTCACTCGGAGTCCATACCGTCCCGCAGCCGGTGTTTGAGAGAATCAGAGCAATGGGCAGACAATTGACATCCCTTGGACGCCGATAGCCTGAGTTGGAGATGTAATGTATATGCATCCCGGAGAGACGTGGTGACAAGTGGAAGCCCCAGAGTCGAAAGATGCGAAATTGAGGGAGGTGGCTCCGAATTAAGTACTGGCGTTGTTTCAGTGGGTTTCAACATTCCGAAAATGGGTCTGCGGTGAAGCCAGACTCAGAGCAGCATCAATTGCCAGCTTCATCAAATATCAATTCTGGTTAGATTGTGGCAGATGATAGAAATCAGCCGATTAGGCTCATCCCGTCCACCGGAAGTTGACGATTCGGGCACATGAGGATGCGAGAAGGGTGAGTATGATGGCAGTGAGTGGACGTGCAAGACAAATGGACGCAAGGATATATTGATGCGTGACAACAAATCAGTACTGTAATGTAGCACGGGGCAAGGGGAAAGTGAGGCAGAGACAAATATGTAATTCTGTGTTTTAAGTCGGTTTTGTTTACCAGTCCTCGGATTTGTTACTCGGACATAGTTGCATCGCATTGACCTGTCTCTCCCAGAATGCGAGCACCTGGCGCGGCAATGGATCATCTGGGAAGCTCTATGAAATATCTCAGTGTTAATTCGTTCTGCAGAGTGGGAGAACTAACCCTAAGCCAATCAAGTACAGCACAGAGTACACTATCCAGTGCTATGCTTCCATGAAAAGTTTCATGTGCCTGTACATCTATGGTCATTTGGCGACATAAATCGAACAGGTCAAATGTCGCGAACTCGCAGAGTAGCCTGTGACTTGTCCCGCATTTCTCAATGGTTTTCAGGTAATTTCTGAAAAATACTTAAACGGAATGATCAAGGAATGATAGAGTAGTCACCTATGGATATATTTCAGCAGGACCTCCCGCAAGTGTCCTTCTAGTGCGGCCAATCCAACGAAACACCAGTTCTTCTGCAATATAAGAGGGTTCTGAGTAGAGCCTGCCCGGCTCGCCTGAGGATCGGCCAAAAGTCAAGTGGTGAATCTCCATCAGGGAAAGGTAACTGGAAAGAGCTCGGGGAACTTGAGGAAGGGGTGGCAGAGAACTGTGCCTGTCCAACCGAAAGAGGGGAAGGTGATAATTGATACCATCTTAGGAGCCACAACTTGACATTGTGAGATGAGTGCAAGTTCCAGGGTGTCGGGAAAACAGCTCGGTATATATTGTGTCATACTTGAAACGTTGCTGCGACTTGGATCCTCGCTGATGTGCAGGTGTATCATAGAGCCCAGCGACGGCTCTCAAATCATCCCACAGTTGACCCAAGTCCAGTGGGTATGGGGGGCCTATCTTTTGCCAGTTGGAGTAGTACAATCAGTACCTTTGTGAACGAAAGTGGGAGAGAATGTGTACCTTAGGCCATGCATGTTTCGTATGTGTTCAGAAATAGATGATTCTGCACAGTAGGATTCCGAAGGAGATCAACCAAAGCTTCAGAAGGGGTCGCATTCTTGAGCAGGTTCGACAAGTGATATGTTACCTCACTGTTGAAAAATCAGTTACACATGAGCTGTGCGAAAGGCATGATGACTTGCATATAAAGATCTCGTTGAGCATTGGTTTGTGGTGGCTTATAGGCAAATAAATATAACAGGTGGTAAATGTATTCCTCATCTAGACATGGGAGGGAGATACACCACCGCCTTGATCGTCTTGTATCAAAAAGATAGTCGCCAAAGGATGCATGCAAAAAGTCAATGTTTGTCTGATAACCATGAGATCCGAATCGAGTTCGAATGGGTGGCACCCTAAACAAGGAGTGTAGACGCCGTAATATCAGGCGACATGTTCCAGTACGCAGATTCAGAAGGATGTCAATCTCTTCGGGATCCACAGATATCCTGTGCCCTTCTCCATGCTTAAGCAAAGGGTATGCAAGATACGAAGCTGCAGTCCCTCTTGCTCCTGTGGTACGACAGAGAGAATTTGGGTGTACAGGTCATCAAGTGGGGCAGTACTCTGGGGATCGAGCTCCAAGACAGAATTGAGTCTATCTGCAGGATGGTGGTATTCATCATCAATAAAACGGATGACAGTGGTAGCGTAGATAAGGTGGCAGAAGATGTTCTGACCAACTGATCAACTGTGTCTGGTGAGGGCCACTCAGGTTCCAAATATATTCCTCGGGAAATGAACTCGCAACGTATACGGGAAAATTCTGTGTGGAAGTACGTTCGGATATCACGATAGGCAGACTCGTCTGCAGAGAGCGCAAAATGCCGACAAATGGCAAATGTCTCCTCATGTTCAAGCACCTCGCGAAGATGTGGTTCTGGACGGCTAACTATAAGAAGCCTGAGGTGGAGATTGTGATGCCGGATTGCGCCAATGAACAGGCGTAGAATTTGCTGCTGGATTTTATGATCTGCACATTCATCTAGTCCATCCAACACAATCACAGGGGTCCTCTGAAGGTCCGGGAGTTTTTTCAAGGGCTCAACAAGAAGTGCTTGGAAGGAGATTGCCAGGGCACGGCCAACAATGAGTTTATCTCCTTCCACGGCTTGCTGGATTGGGAGAAGCAGTTCTGTTACAGAAGTTGCCAGCTGGTATGCAATGGTGGGGATCAGCAAATTCCATGTTCCTCGTTTTGGATGACCGCGCTGGAAGAAGAACGATGCTCCAAGTCGGCCTTCAGTTTGAAGGCTCTTGGCAAACATCTGGGCAATGGCTGATTTTCCTGCTCCTGCACAGCCATGGAGCCACAAGACATGTGCTTTCAGTGCTGGTATCGGTAGACCACAAATGAAGGTCTTCCATTGTAGCTGTCCTAGTCCCTGGATGGCAAGCCGGTTCTGGGAAGCGTTCTCCTGAGTCATGGAGAGCTTCCATGGCTACATGGCGGTAAAGCAAATCAATGCCTAAAAGGAAGTCTCAATTTGCTGTCAGAACATATAAATCTAGAGATCATACCGGACTCTCCATAAGAAGTCACACTGAGCTGTGTCATGTCGCCAGCAATGCTGTTGAACGTGTTCGAGTTATTTTGGCCAGCCCACCCTTGTGCTGGTGCATTGTGGTTTTGCAATGGCTGTTGGAACTGGGAGGATACACAGGAAGACCATAGGTTACAGCGACCGTTTCGGGAGTGGGAGACTGCGAGGAATATGAAGGCTCCGGTTGATCATCAACATGCTGAATCTGAGGGCGGAGATGTCCTGTCGCTGTCTGAGATGACTACCTGAAAGAAATGGAGCATAGGCCTACCGTAGGGCCTGTGTATCCTGATTCCTCAGCGCTCTTTGACTTCTGATTGGCCCAATGGAACCACTGCTCCCTGTTGTTATAGCTGATGTGACCATGATCAAATATTGCACATCCTCCGCATACGTGGACTTCACCTGTGAACCTGTGGCCACCCTCGAGCCGTGGGTGGTCCCTGCTGACCTCGTTGCCCGGTAGCAGTCCCGCCGGTACGACGTGGGAATTAAACACTTGTGACATGTTGCCCTGCCACACTATTGAAGGTCCCTCCCTCGATGTGGGTACCGTTGAGAGAGAAAGCCATGGCGAAGGTGGTGGACAGAAGGAAAGGCTGTAGCAGTGACAACTGCTGTCTTCACGAGGCAGTGAATACAGCTTCCTTGCTTATTTGGGGAACATGAGAGCAAGCTTCCTAAAACAGGATGTCGGCGTTGAATGAAAGGCCGTGGGCTGTACTCAATGTCATTATTATGCACGAACGTTTCCTCAAATACACTAAACACTATACGCCCACCCCTACCGCGCCCGCCGCCGCCGCTGCCGCGTCCACGCGACGCGTTTGTTTGCACGCGTGTAGGCGCCGCTCTCTCGCTTGCCGACGCCACTGCACTGGTTGCCTCCCTCCTAACCCTCTGCCCCCGCCCGTTCCACGCTTACGCCGTCGCCTGTCCTACAATACGCCGTCGTAACCCATTCCTGCGCCTCGCCGCCGCCCATCCTCCGCCACTTCGCCGCCCTCTTACCGATGCCGCGACGCCCGTGCCACCCTGTGCGTCAATGCCGGCGTCCGCCACCTATCTCCTCTTCTTCCCTCCTTGTTCAACTCTACCGCTGTCCCCCTTTCCAGGCTCGACTCCATACCCGCCCGCCAAACAATGGAAGGAATTTTTCTCTTTGTGCCGCAAACTGCCTATAGCCCTCTACCTCGGCTGCAGCACCCTCAACGCGGGTCGCCCTTCGTCTGCCCCACTCCAGGTCTGTCCCCATTCCGTTCTTTGCTTCCCCTCCAAAAAATATTCCCGGTCACATTTCCTCCCGAAATTCAGGTATCCGTCGCGTTCTCAATTCCACCCCAAAACGCTACGCCCCGATGCGTCCATTGGAATGGGTGCAACGGACGCAGCGCGTATACGACAAACCCGCCCGGGTTTCTGCCAGGAAGGCGGGTCAATTCCCTCGACACTCCGCTGTCTCCCTTTCTCCTCTACTTCGCGTATGGGAACCCGAACCCGAGCGAAGGGAGTGTAGGGATTACGAGCCCGAGGCAGATTGGAGGGCCTGTGAGTTTTCTTTTCTTTTTCTCTGTCTATGCGTTCTCTCAAGTTCTCCTTTTCGATTTCTGTTTTCTGCTGGCTGCGTACGCTTCAATTTCGAGAGCGGAGGGATTTTGCTGCCGCTTCGATTTTTTTTTATCGGCCTTCGATTTTTTGGGGGAGGAGAGGGTGTGTTTCATTCTTTTGGTGTGCACGGTGCGCGGCAGGCGCTGTCCCTTTGGAGGCCCGCCTTGAGCGTGTTTCATTTTCGAGGTTCTTGGGGCGGAGGAGGTGCGGGCAGGGGAGCGCGAGGAGCGGCGTCGCGGGGAGTGCGGGCGGAGTCTTGCTTGGCAGGGGTCTTCGCATGTACAAGTCTCGTCTTCCTTTTGGAAATCCTTGTGCGCAGGGAGCGAGCTTGTACTGAGTTTAGAGGCGAAGGTGGTGCCCCGCAGAGTCGGGGAGAGGAGGAGCCGATGACATCGTGCTGCGGGCGGGCGAGTGATAGTAATGGCGCGATGCGAGGAGGGGGAGAGTGAGGCGCACTCGAATTTCCCCCACACCGCGCTCGAGCTGTGCCCCGCGACGCTCGCGGACCTCATCGAGACGCCCGACCGCGACGCGTGGCGCGACATCGCGGTCGCGTTCGACCCCGAGCGCGCATCAAGGCAGATCGCGGGCGGGCTAAGGCACCTGCACGGGCTGAAGCTCGTGCACCGCGACATCAAGCCGCAGAATATCCTCGTGTCCGCGGGCGCGGGCGGCGGCGGGGCGAAGGCGTACCGGATGCTGATCTCGGACTTTAGGCTGTGCAAGAAGCTGGACGTGGACCAGACGAGCTTCCTGCCGACGTCGCACGGGGCGATGGCGGCGGGGACGGTGGGGGTGGCGCGCGCCGGAGATATTGCGCGGGGATGTGAAGCTGGACGAGATGGGCGCGGGGGACGATGCATCGGTGTCGTCGCAGGGGAGCGCCGCGTTGGGGGTCTCGAGCGGGACGGCGGGGAAGCCGGCGCGGCTGACCAAGTCGGTGGACATTTTTGCGCTGGGGTCTTTGTTCTTCTACACGCTGACGAACGGGGGGCATCCGTTTGGAGATCGGTTCGAGCGGGAGGCGAACATTATGAGAGGGGCGAAAAACCTGCAAGGGCTAGAGCGATTCGGGGAAGAGGGGGAGGAAGCGGTGGATTCGATATCCTCTATGCTGCACGCAGACGCGCAGCGGAAGTACACCGTCTTCTTGCTACAGTAAAGCTCGTCTAGATCCCTGCATGTTTGAGAATGATTGGTATGAGGTTTTCACTGCAAGAGAAAGAGGTTGGGAGGTATGTGTAAGGTATCTAGAGGAAAGTGCGTGCGGGTTTCCAGTGGTATTGCGAGTTTAGGAAGGATATAGTAGTAAATACAGTGATAATCTACATATGATATAATGTACAGGAGAGAGAGAAAACAAGGGAACGAGAGAGACAGGTATTACTCATCTAAAACGTTGGGACAACAAGACGAATGTGGTAACCGCTTTCAGGAGCTTGGGGTGGTTGAGGAGCGTGCGGAGGTCAACAGCGCCGAGTATGCCTGCCTTGTAAGACGCGGCTTGGAGTGGGGGATGTAGGTGTTCGTAAGCTGGGCAATGGAGAAGGTAGTGGAGGCGGGTCTCCTTCACTGCACCACAAACCTTGCATGCTGGGGATGCGGTGAGTCGGCAACGGAACCGGTGCGCGTTGAGGGCAGAGAAGTCGGTTCGAAGCTGGCATATGAGTGAGATGTCGGCGCGCGAGGGCGAGGTGTCATAGGGCGAGCGCAGGATCATCGAGGGTGAGGAATTGTCGATGTCACGGAGGCCACGGCCCATAGGCGCCGTGCCATACTTACAACTGCTGAATCAAAAGTCTTGAAAATATTTGAGGGTACACTTCAGGCCTATATACTGTACCCTAGCCCACTCGGAGCTTTGAAATCAAATTTCTTTATTTCGGATCCGGGTTTTGGCACTGTAAGAACTGTAAGACGAACGCGGGGTGGGTATGTGTAATATTCAAAATATGAGCACGACACAATGACGAAAGGCGTAGGAAATATTGCGCGAACCCCAGCAATTCGCCGGCACTCCCCTACGAACCGTTCCCGTGCTCTGCGACGCCCGCGATAACGGATTTGCACTCCCCGCACACCAAAGCCCTTTACGATCCAGCGATCGTGTGCGGAGGACGGCGCGCGTGGAGAGCGAGGGAGAGGACGAAAGCGATGGTGTCTCGCCGTAGTGAAGGGTGTGCGTGCGTGGCCGGTGGGTTTTTTTGCGTGGGAGGTGAGGATACTGAGCCGGGGCCACACCGCGCTAAACGCGCGTATCGGGCGTGAAGAGGACAGCGTGGGTATGAGCGGCTGTGAACTACCGTAGGCACTGTCGGCGCAACGCAGCATGCTAGACACCGCGCGCATGAGGAGAAAAGGGGGTGGGGTGGGGGAGTGGATGGCGCAGCGCGGCCGGGACTGTTACAGCATAGCGTGGGACATCGTGCGATGTGGGCGGAGTTGCAGGTGGTGGTCGGGGTGCTCACCAGCGCGGAACAGCGAAGCGTCGCGGGCTTGGGTCGTGTAGAGGACCGGACGGTGTCGGTGTGCATGCCGCGGGGGAGGGAGGACGGGGCGGCTGGTCCTCTCCGTGTCGCGTACTGCGGCGTTAGACCGTGGGCGCGGTGCGAGTGCACGGTAGCGGGGAGCGGGGAGGCGGCGCGCGGGGCCTGCTGAGTAGCGGATGAGGGTACGCGGACGCGTTGTGCGTGCTGGTACGAAAGGTGTGCCGGCGTCGATATGCACGCAGCGGGGGATGGAGATGGGGATTGTGCGCCGTCTTGCAGGCGGAGGCGTATACCGGAATCCAATAACGGAGCGCGGGTCGTCGCGGGGTGTCGTCGTACGGTACCGCCGGCGTTGCGAAATGCCAGAGAACGGGGCGGGCGTGGGGGATGCGACTACGGCGGGTATGTGCGGCGGTGCACGTCGTTTCCTACGTGGGGAAGTATGTGAGCCGGAGGTCGTATGGTCTTGAATAGGCGATGAAGACAAAGAGAAGAGAAAGGAAAAGGGAAACGAAAATGAAGTACAAGTACAGAAACCAGTCACTCACAGCTAAGCACACCAATCACGTCATCCAGGCTCTGCCTCCACACATGCTCACCGATTGAAGGCATGGAATTTGCCATCGACCGAGGCGACGAGCACAATGTCGAGTAGTTCAGAATCCCCTAGCTGATCCGGAGTTGGACTGTCCCGCTTGGCCGGCTCAGAAAGAGACTGGATATTGTTCGTGTAGGTCTGGAGATCGACTTCTGCAGCGGCATGCGCAGAGGAGGATGAAGACGGCAGTGAAGAAAGCGGTGATGTAAAGCAAGGGCGCCATTCAGTCATTCCAGCGACGGAGATGGCCAAGTCGACGACCAGTTTGTAATGATTCTACCACCAGAGCAGAAGGTTAGAGCACCAAGAGCAGAAGGAGCACCAAGAGCACAAGGTTACAGCAACAGAGCGCCCAAGAGTAAGCTTGTACAGCAAAATTTGATGCTGGTGCCCTGATTTGGCTTTGTTATATCCCCGTTCCTCGGCTTCTTCTTTCGCACTCTTCGTTACGTGGGCCAACCGATTGGGGTGTGACTCGGCGGCATTAATCCTCTTCCAGCTCCTTCCAGGCTATCCCAGCCCACATTCATTGGAGCGCTGGTGGTCAAGTGCTCAACGTTCAACGCTATGGTCCGCCGGCCAGCAGCCTCCGTCTCGCAGTGGCCGCATTCCCTCAAATCCACGGCGCCCGAGCAGCCCGAGCTTCCTGCACTTCTGTATATTATACTTCTGGGCTATCCGCAAACTACGAGCTATCAATTTAATCTCCGAGTACAAAAGGTCAAGATCTCCAGCCAAGCTTCCATCTAGTCGACAACTGGCTGGCTGGACTGTTCATCTAACTTGGCAGCAAATTCGTCGATACCAACGACAGGACAAGCATCTTCGGTCGCGTGCACCTTCATTTGTGGTCTCTGTGCAACAACGAAACTCCTTCATCTATGGTCTCCCCTCACAACGCCCGGCACGCCATCAACGAGCCGCTTCAGGCGGTTCTCAGGGCTATCCCCGTCCCCGGCCTCGAGCGGGTGCATCCCGACGAGGCACCGCCGGTCGGTGTACGACGATGCCCGGCCGAGACACTTCTCGTCCTCCGAGCTGTGGCTCCGCGACTTCATTGCGTTCTCCGCCGCTTGCGCCTACCCGCGAACGCGACGAGGGGGAAGCGGTCCGCGCTCATGGCGAAGAGGCTGCCGGTCTCTTCAACCAGGCCGATGTACGCAGACTCGAGTGGGGGAGCTGGTCCCTCGAGGTGGCGTGCGCGAGTTTGGGGAGGATGGCGGAGAGCTGCGGACGGGGCTGAAGGAGGACGAAGGTGTGGTGCTGGTTAGGGTTTTGGAGTACGTCGAATATCGCCACACTGTATAAAGTTGAGTTTTCAGCGCTGGGGCAAAAGAGAACACGAACATCGGGTTGTTGAATTTGAACCCCAAAGGATCGAGTGGTCCTCGGTCCCAGAGCTCTCTTCCCTGGCCTTGAACGAGATGATTTCGCCGTTTGGGAGGCTTTGGATGTACGCATCGTCCTTGGTGTTCCGATACGATCCCTGGAGAATGTTGTCCTGGTTGTTCGGGCCATAGGTCGAGAACGACAGGTTCTGGACGGGGATGCGGTGTTTACTCGACGGCCGCGTATGGATGGTGATGTGATAATCTGGCGCGGCGGTCTAAACATGGGGAAAAATAAATCACGGAGACATACCAGTCCTGCCGATGAACACCTCCGTGGGCTTCGACATCGGCGGCTTGCTCCCCTCCAGCTCGTCCAGGTCGACTTCATCGTCCTCGCGCAGATTCTCGAATAGATCCCAGGGACACGCCCAGTCGATCGTGGCCTTGATGTTGCCCGTCTCCAATTCTACCACCACCTCCGACGTTGTCTTCTTCCCAACGAAAACACGGTGGTCGTCGCCCGTAGCGAAGCTGAAGGGCGACATGTCGACGAGCTCGGGTACGGAGTACGGGAAGCGCCGGAGCGGGCTGGAAGGCGTCGCCATGACATATATGTCCCCTGACTGCGGCTCTATAATGTACGTCTCCTGGCACGCATCCAAGTCGTCGTCTGTGAGGTCCGGGTCGTGGTCGATGTGGTGCGTGCGGACCAGCGGCGAAACAGTTGTGCTCGAGGAGGAGGAGGACGACGAGATGGACCAGAGAGTATGGCCTGTGGTGCGATTGAGGGCATGGAATTTGCCATCGACTGAGGCGACGAGGACAATGTCGAGTATTCAGAGGACACTAGCGGATCTGGCTGTTTTGCGGGCCCAGACACGTTGCATTTGTGTAGAGGTGGAGGCCGGGAGTTCACAAGTTCAGCACAACATGATGAGGCGAGGAGGAGGGCGAGTGCGACGGCGGTGAGAGAGTGCAGGTGTGTCATTTGGGATGGCGCATTTGGAGTTGGAGTGTGAACTTGGCGCGCATTCACGACTTTGACGAAGGCGAAGAGAATTGATAAGGTGAAAACAGCGAGTTGTCCCATAGAATTGTTATGTCAAGACTAGATAGATACTTGAAGAATTATATAGCACACCCTCCCGCTACGATCTGATTTGTGGGGGTGGGGAGATCTTTCAGATGTTGAACGTACGTGGCGACACGTTGCAGCGCCAGGTAAAAATTGCAATCGGTCAGAACCCAAGACAAAACCTGTGACCAAGGGATGGAGGGGACACTGAGACTTTCCATGTAATACAAAACAGCCACAAGATATATTTCGATTGAGCTTGGGAGCCGCCAGAAACTTCAAGACCTTGGGACACCGCCTCATAGTTTCCACCAGATGAAAATACAGCTTGAATGAGGTAGAAATTTCACTCGGAGTCGTGCCGTCCCACAGCCGACATTTGAGAGAATCACAACCAATGGGCTGAAGATTGACGTCCCTTGGACGTCGATAGCTTGAGTTGGAGATGTATGTATATGCCTCCTGGAGAGATGATGCGACCAGTGGAAGCCCCAGGCATTGGCACGGGTCGAAAGTTGTGAAATTGAGGGAGGTGCTTCAAAGCACTCAGGCTTGCGTTGTTTCAGTAAGACAAATGGACGAAAGGATATATTGACTCATGCGTGACAACAAATCAGTACTGTAATGTAGCACGGGACAGGGGGAAAGTGAGGTGGAGACAAATATGTAATTCTGGGTTCACATGTAAAGTCGGTTTTGTCTCTATAAGTAGTATACGTGATCCTGAACGACTATCTTCAGGAAATCACGCAGTCCATACTATAGAGGCTGAAACCAGCCTAGGTTTTGTCTATATCCAGAACTCGGACATAGTTGCATCGCATTGACCTGTCTCTCCCAGAATGCGAGCACCTGGCGAGACAATGGATCGTCTGGGAAGCTCTATGAAATATCTCAGTGTTAATTTGTTCTGCAGAGTGGGAGAGCTTACCCTAAGCCAATCAAGTACAGCGCAGAGTGCTCCATCCCGTACTGTCACATGAAAACTTTCATGTGCCTCTACATCTATAGCCATTTGGCGACATAAATCGGACAGGTTGAATGTTGCGAACTCGCTGAGTAGCCTCTGACTTGTCCTGCATTTCTCAATGGTTTTCAGGTAACATCTGAAAAATACTTAAGTAGAATGATTGAGGAATGATAGAGTAGTCACCTACGGATATAGCTCACTAGGACCTCCCACAAGTACCCTTCTAACACGGCCAATCCAATGAAACACAAGATTTTCTGCAATAGAAGAGGGTTCTGAGTAGAGCCTCCCAGCTCTCTGAGGATCGGCCAAAAAGTCAAGTGGTGAATCTCCATTGGGGAAGGGCAATGGAAAGAGCTCAGGGAACTTGAGGAAGGGGTGGAAAACTGTAGCCGTCCAACCAAAGAGGATAAGGGGATAATTGATACCAAAATCATCAGGAGCCACAACTTGACATTGTGAGACAAGGCAAAGTTCTGGGTGTTGGGAAAACAGCTCAGTATATATTGTGTCATACTTGAATGTTGCTGTGCTTGGATCCTTGCTGATGTGCAAGTATTCCCGGAGCCGGCTGACAGCTCTCAAATCATCCCACAGTTGAGCCAAGTCCGGTGGGTATAGGGGGCCTCTCTTTTGCCGGTTGGAGTAGTATGATCAGTACCTTTACGAATGAAAGTGGGAGAGAATGTGTACCTTAGGCCATGCATCTTTGCCTCTGTTCAGAAATAGATGATTCTGCACAGTATGATTCCGAAGGAGATCAACTAAAGCTTCAGAAGGGGTTGCATTCTTAAGCAGGTTCGACAAGTGATATGATACCCTCCTGTCGAAGGATCAGTTACACATGAGCTGTGCAGAAGGCATGATGACTTGCTCATAAAGATGTTGTTGAGCATCGGTCTGTGGTGGCTTATAGCCAAATAAATATAACAGGCGGTAAATGCATTCCTCATCTAGCCATGGGAGTGAGATACACCACTGCCTTGATCGTCTTGTATCACAAAGATAGTCGCCAAAGGATGCATGCAAAAAGTCAATGGGGTGGTATGTCCGCGATCCAAATCGAGTTCGAATGGGTGGCACCTTAAACAAGGAGTGCAGACACCGTAATATCAGGCGACATGTTCCAGTACGCAGATTCAGAAGGATGTCAATCTCTTCGGGATCCACAACTATCCTGCACCCTCTTTCCTTGCCTATGCAAATGGTATGCAAGATACGAAGCTGCAGTCCCTCTTGCTCCTGCGGTACAACAGAGAGAATTTGGGTGTACAGATCATCAAGTGGGGCAGTACTCCGGGGATCAAGCTCCAAGACAGAATTGAGTCTATCTGCAGGATGGTGGTACTCGTCGTCGATGAAATGGATGACAGTAGTAGCATAGATGAAGGTGGCAGAAGACATTCTGACCAACTGATTGACTGCATCCGGTGAGGGCCACTCAGGTTCCAAAGATATTCCTCGAGCAATGAACTCAGAACGTATCCGGGAAAATTCTGCATGGAAGTATATTTGGATATCATAGTAGGCAGACGTGTCTGCAGAGAGTGCAAAATGCCGACAGATTGTAAATGTCTCCTCTGTTTCAAGCACCTCACGAAGATGTGGTTCTGGACGGCTAACTATAAGAAGCCTGAGGTGGAGATGGTGATGCCGGATTGCACCGATGAACAGGCATAGAATTTGCTGCTGGATTTTATGATCTGCACATTCATCTAGTCCATCCAGCACAATCACAGGGGTCCTCTGAAGATCTGAGAGTTTTTTCAAGGGCTCAACAAGAAGTGCTTGGAAGGAGATTGCCAGGGCACGTCCAACAATGAGTTTATCTCCTTCCACGGCTTGCTGGATTGGAAGAAGTAGTTCTGTTACAGAAGTTGCTAGCTGGTATGCAATGGTGGGGATCAGTGAATGCCATGTTCCTCGTTTTGAATGACCGCGCTGGAAGAAGAACGATGCTCCAAGTCGGCCTTCAGTTTGAAGGCTCTTGGCAAACATCTGGGCAATGGCTGATTTTCCTGCTCCTGCGCAGCCATGGAGCCACAAGATGGTGCTTTCAATGCTAGTATCAGTAGACCACAAATGAAGCTCTTCCATTGTAGCTGTCCTCGTCCCTGGATGGCAAGCCGGTTCCGGGAAGCGCTCTCCTGAGTCATGGAGAGCTCCCATGGCTACGTGGCGGTAAAGCAAATCAATGCCTAAAAGTAAGTCTCAATTCACTGTCAGAACACATAAATCCAGAGATCACACCAGACTCTCCATATGAAGTCACACTGAGCTGTGTCATGTCGCCAGCAATGCTGTTGAATGTGTTTGAGTTAGTTTGGCCAGTCCACCCTTGTGCTGGTGCCTCGTGGTTTGCAATGGCTGTTGGAACTGGGAGGGATACACGGGAAGACCGTGAGTTACATCAACTGTTTCGGGAGTGGGAGCCTGTGAGGAATATAAAGGCTCTGGTTGATCATCAACATGCTGAATCTGAGGGCGGAGATGTCCTGTCGCTGTCTGAAATGACTATCAAAAGAAATGGAAGCATGGGTTTACCGTAGGGCCGTGTATCCCGATTCCTCAGCACTCTTTGACTTCTGATTGGCCCAATGGAACCACTGCTCCCTGTTGTTATAGCTGATGCGACCATGATCAAATATTGCACATTCTCCACATACGTGTACTTCACCTGTGAACCTGTGGCTGCCCTCGAGCCGTGGGTGGTCCCTGCTGACCTCGTTGCCCGGTAGCAGTCTCGCCGGTACAACATGGGAATTAAAGACTTGTGACATGTTGCCCGCCACACTATTGAAGGTCCCTCCCTCGATGTGAGTACCGTTGAGAGAGAAAGCCATGGTGAAGGTGGTGGACAGAAGGAAAGGATGTAGCAGTGACAACTGCTGTCTTCACGAGGCAGTGAATACAGCTTCCTTGCTTATTTGGGGAACATGAGAGCAAGCTTCCTAAAACGGAGGTCGGCGGAAAGGCCGTGGGGCTGTGCTCAATGGTGAGCGCGATGTCCTGCAGTGCGCGACATTTCCTCAAATACACTAAACACTATCCGCCCACCCCTACCCACCCGCCGCCGCCCGCTGCAGCGTCCACGCGACTTGCACGCACGCGTTTGTTTGCGCGCGCGTGGCGCTGCTCTCTCGCTTGCCGCCGCCATTGCACTGGTTGCCTCCCTCCTAACCCCTCTGCCCCCCGCCGTTCCACGCTTTGCCGTCGCCCGTTCCACGCTACGCGTCGCCTGTCCTACAATACGCCGTCGTAACCCATTCTGTGCCTCGCCGCCGCCCATTCGCCGCCACTCTTACCGATGCCGCGACGCCCGTGCCAAAACTCTATTATACTCCTCGACACTCCGCTATCTTCTATTTCGCGTATGGGAACCCGAATCCGAGCGAGGGGCGTGTAGGAATTACGAGCCCGAGGCAGATTGGGGGGCCTGTGAGTTTTTCTTTGTTCTCTGTCTATTCGTTCTTTCAAGTTTTCTTCCTTTCGATTTCTGTTTTCTGCTGGCTTCGTACGCTTCAATTTCGAGAGCGGAAGGCTTTTACTGCCGGCTTCGATTTTTTTTTTTCATCAGCCTTCGATTTTTTGGGGGAGAGAGGAGAGGCGTGTTTTTTCTTATTTTGGTGGTGTGCACGGTGCGCGGCAGGCGCTGTCCCTTTGGAGACTCGTTTTGCGCGAGTTTCCTTTTGGGGGTTCCTGGGGTGCGGGCAGCGGAGCGCGAGGAGCGGCGTCGCGGGGAGTGCGGGCGGAGTCTTGCTTGGCGGGGGTCGTCGCACGTACAAGTCTTCCTTTTGGGAAATCCTTGTGCGCGGGGAACGAGCTTCCACTGAGTTTGGAGGCGGAGGCGGGGGCCCCGCAGAGTCGGGGAGCGGAGGAGCTGACGACATCGTGCTTGCGGGCGGGCGAGGGGGAGAGTGGGGCGCACTCAAACTTCCTCTACATCGCGCTCGAACTGTGCCCCGCGACGCTCGCGGACCTCATCGAGACGCCCGACCGCGACGCGTGGCGCGACATCGTGGTCGCGTTCGACCCCGCGCGCGCGTCAAGGCAGATCGCGGGCGGGCTAAGGCACCTGCACGGGCTGAAGCTCGTGCACCGCGACATCAAGCCGCAGAACATCCTCGTGTCCGCGGGCGCGGGCTGCGGCGGGGCGAAGGCGTACCGGATGCTGATCTCGGACTTTGGGCTGTGCAAGAAGCTGGACGTGGACCAGACGAGCTTCCTGCCGACGTCGCACGGGGCGATGGCGGCGGGGACGGTGGGGTGGCGCGCGCCGGAGATATTGCGCGGGGATGTGAAGCTGGACGAGATGGGCGCGGGGGACGATGCATCGGTGTCGTCGCAGGGGAGCACCGCGTCGGGGGCCTCGAGCGGGACGGCGGGGAAGCCGGCGCGGCTGACCAAGTCGGTGGACATTTTCGCGCTGGGGTGTTTGTTCTTCTACACGAGAACGAGCGGGGGGCATCCGTTTGGAGATCGGTTCGATCGGTTCGAGCGGGAGGCGAACCTTATGAAAGGGGCGAAAAACCTGCAGGGGCTAGAGCGATTCGGGGAAGAGGGGGAGGAGGCGGTGGATCTGATATCCGCTATGCTGCACGCAGAAGCGCACGAACGGTATGCTGCATCTTTGTTGTGATGATCAGTCGACTTGGACTTACGACGATATCAGTCCGGATACGACGACGTGTCTCCTGCATCCTTTCTTCTGGGATCCTGCCCGACGCCTAACCTTCCTGCAAGACGCGTCGGACCGATTCGAGATAATGACGCGAATCCGCAAAGAGCCCTACCTCCTCGTCCTGGAGAGGGGTGCGTCTGGCATCGTCGGAAACGACTGGCTTTCGCGGCTCGACCCCTTGTTCCTCGAGAATCTGGGCAAGTTCAGAAAATACGACGGCTGGTCGGTGCAAGATCTCTTGCGTAAGGTACGGCCAAGTTCCATGCTCGTATTGTGGTGCTGGACCTGACCCCCATCGTGCAGAAACATCATTACCAGGACCTGCCAGACAAAGTCAAGCGGAATCTGGGGCCTATGCCTGAAGGTTTCCTGGCTTATTTCACGCGGCGGTTTCCTCGGCTGTTCTTACATGTGCACTCGGTCGTCGGGGACACCTCGCTGCGCACCGAGTCGATGTTCAGGTCGTATTTTGAGCTCCATGACTGAGTTTGGTTTCGAACTCCGTCCCCCTGCTATCTAATCTTGTTATCGCCAGCACGCACACATCGCATCGTTTTATTTATCTCTACCTCATCTGTACACACCCAGCTGTATACTACCGCGGATGCACCTACACTACCACTGTATGTACTATGTATGAATTTTCTGTGGACCGACGCAAGCAAACGTAATCGGTGATAACTTCGCGATCGTTTCTTGTGCACAACGAACATGAACTTCAATCTGATGTCGCTGGTTTTGCTATAGAACTCCTTCCTCGAAACCTGCCGACCTAGCACACGCGCCTACTTATATCCTCACTTGCTATCTACTATCAGAGTATCAAACACTGGGCAACCAACTATCGCTTAGACCCTCTCTGTTCGTCGTTCGAGACTCGGATGGCCCTGGCCGCCGCTCCCTGGGTCGCCGTCCTTCTTTCCTTCCGCGACCATGGCCAGTATGTACCGCTGGGTGGTATTTCTGGCGTTTTTCTTCCCAATGGGCTCCCTGGCGGCTTTCATCGTTGACAACTTGTGTGTCTCGACTTTCTGCCGCTGCGTTCTCGCCATAATACTGATGGAATGCGCAAAATCTGCAGCACCGGCCTTGACGTGCAAGCCCTTCCTTCTCCAATGGCAGGGGGGGATAATAGGTGAGTCCAAGTATGTTGTTTGCATTCGGAAAGTTGACGAATACATCCAGCGCCATGGACATTGGTGCACGCCGCTCACGTATTCGATGTTCAGCATGCTAATTTAAGCTCCAGAGGTCGGTATTGTGAAATGGATGGCACGTTATAGACTCGCGAATTGAGAGTCTTTATTCCAGAGTTCTTCAGGCCAGCGATTCAGCAATCCTCGAGAATTTGGGGACATTCAAGGTCACTTCATTCAACTGGAATGTCGATCTTGCGGCGGGTGTGTTTGTTTTGACGTCCAATCTGGCCAGGGCTGATTATTTGCAGGCACATCAGTTCAAATTCAGCTACAAGATTCCACAGGAGCGACTGCCATCTCCAAGACATTGATTATTCAACCCGGGTGTATGTTTCTTTCGTTTTCGGACGGATGCTTTTGTTCATTCTGCCAGCCAGACTGCACGTTGAGGACCGTCGGGGCTCAGCAGACATCCACAACTCAGGGAACCGCTGTTATTACTTCAACAACGCGCACAACTCCCCCGGCGCAAACGACGTCTACCCGTGCACTGACGACATCCAGCGCGACGCTAACAAGCAGCTCGACACTAACGACCAGCTCGACGTTAACAACATCCTCCACCACCTCGTACGTTCCGAAAAGAGATGTGGGAATCTATCTTCACCGTGTTTTATTTGCTAGATCGTCAACGCGCGCTGTATCGGCCCCGTTTTCGTCTTCGGCAACCGCAAGCCGGTCCAATGATCAGCAAAGCTCGAGGTATTCGTCACGTACTCTCTTCAAGCTCTCCCTGAAGGTCCTTAATTTAGTTCGTCGTTGGTGCTACTTCCTGCATCGACAACCATTTTGCCCTCGTCGACAAGCGCTGTCACAGGAGTTGGCGATGCCTCAGAGTAATTATGTTCCCGCGAGCGTTGCTGTACCAGCTTAACACCCTGCTGTAGATCGGGGACCGGAGCATATTCCACGGCCGCACCAGAAGCGCTGAGCACACTCAGGACACCGGCTCCGACCGGGATGATTCTAGGAATTCTGATTCCTGGGTTACTCTTATTGGCCTTCTTCTGCGTATTCATATTCCGGCGGCGCAGAAACTCCTCTCCCGATATTGAACAGCTTTCCGCCACGGGTACGCGATCCATTTGTTCGATAATATGGTTTTTGAAACAAGTATTGTCTGAAGAGAGGCACAACACTCCCGCGTGGTTCATGCGGCCTGCATATCGGCTCGCGTTTCATATGGCATTCAAAGTTCCGGTTCATATCGAACTGAAACTCCGGAAACTTCACTACGCTAAGCCAGGTTTCCGCAACACTTCCGGAGTTTGCATCTGAATATTCGCAATCTTTGACTGTTCGCTGGACGGCCGAGCAGCGGATTCGAAGCTTCACGTTCCCCATAGAACCTCCACCCCTCTGCTGTCTTAGTTCCCAATGCCGTGGTTGTTATTGTTCAGACGCTGATCGACATTGGTGCCCAAGATGATATATATACAAGATTCGACGTCCAGTTCCCCAAAATTCTATTCGATACCAGGCAAGGCGTCCTTCAGGTGCTCTTTTTTTCAGATGGCGTGCAATTACACCACAGGTCCGGCACTCCCGCTCCTTTGACTCGAATGAAGCCTCGGAATACCCACTTCCTGCCATTGGAGGGTGTCTGTCTCCGTGATATGGTTTGCGCCCATCGCCATCGAGATAGCTGGGCGTGGATAGGCAATAGCTGACTCCAAAGTTGGATGTGAGGCACGAGGAAGAGTGCTGAGAGCTTGACGTGAATATGGGTGTGAGGAATCAAACCAAAACAGAGTTTTCTCCATGATAGCTCTACGCTTTGTTTTAGGGCCTCGGTTTACTGGTCGGCAGCGGAAGTACACCGTCTTCTTGCCACAGTAAAGCCCCTCTAGATCCCTGCATGTTTGAGAATGATTGGTATGAGGTTTTCACTGCAAGAGAAAGAGGTTGGGAGGTATGCGTAAGGTATCTAGAGGAAAGTGCGTGCGGATTTCCAGTGGTATTGCGAGTTTAGGAAGGATATGGTAGTAAATACAGTGATAATCTACATATGATAATGTACAGGAGAGAGAAAACAAGGGAACGAGAGAAACAGGTATTACTCATCTAAAACGTTGGGATAACAAGACGAATGTGGTAACCGCTTTCAGGAGCTTGGGGTGGTTGAGGAGCGTGCGGAGGTCAACAGCGCCGAGTATGCCTGCCTTGTAAGACGCGGCTTGGAGTGGGGGATGTAGGTGTTCGTAAGCTGGGCAATGGAGAAGGTAGTGGAGGCGGGTCTCCTTCACTGCACCACAAACCTTGCATGCTGGGGATGCGGTGAGTCGGCAACGGAACCGGTGCGCGTTGAGGGCAGAGAAGTCGGTTCGAAGCTGGCATATGAGTGAGATGTCGGCGCGCGAGGGCGAGGTGTCATAGGGCGAGCGCAGGATCATCGAGGGTGAGGAATTGTCGATGTCATGGAGGCCACGGCCCATAGGCGCCGTGCCATACTTACAACTGCTGAATCAAAAATCTTGAAAATATTTGAGGGTATACTTCAGGCCATATACTGTACCCTAGCCCACTCGGAGCTTGAAATCAATTTTTTTTATTTCGGATCCGGGTTTTGGCACTGTAAGACGAACGCGGGGTGGGTATGTGTAATATTCAAAATATGAGCACGACACAATGACGAAAGGCGTAGGAAATATTGCGCGAGCCCCAGCAATTCGCCAGCACTCCCCTACAAACCGTTCCCGTGCTCTGCGACGCCCGCGATAACGGATTTGCACTCCCTGCACACCAAAGCCCTTTACGATCCAGCGATCGTGTGCGGAGGACGGCGCGCATGGAGAGCGAGGGAGAGGGCGACAGCGATGGTGTCTCGCCGTAGTGAAGGGTGTGCGTGCGTGGCCGGTGGTTTTTTTTGCGTGAGAGGTGAGGATACTGAACCGGGGCCACACCGCGCTAAACGCGCGTATCGGGCGTGAAGAGGACAGCGTGGGTATGAGCGGCTGTGAACTACCGTAGGCACTGTCGGCGCAACGCAGCATGCTAGACACCGCGCGCATGAGGAGAAAAGGGGGTGGGGTGGGGGAGTGGATGGCGCAGCGCGGCCGGAACTGTTACAGCATAGCGTGGGACATCGTGCGATGTGGGCGGAGTTGCAGGTGGTGGTCGGGGTGCTCGCCAGCGCGGAACAGCGAAGCGTCGCGGGCTTGGGTCATGTAGAGAACCGGACGGTGTCGGTGTGCATGCCGCGGGGGAGGGAGGACGGGGCGGCTGGGCCTCTCCGTGTCGCGTACTGCGGCGTTAGACCGTGGGCGCGGTGCGAGTGCACGGTGGCGGGGAGCGGGGAGGCGGCGCGCGGGGCCTGCTGAGTAGCGGATGAGGGTATGGGGACGCGTCGTGCGTGGCACGAAAGGTGTGCCGGCGTCGGTATGCACGCAGCGGGGGATGGAGATGGGGATTGTGCGCCGTCTTGCAGGCGGAGGCGTATACCGGAATCCAATAACGGAGCGCGCGTCGTCGCGGGGGTGTCGTCGTACGGTACCGGCGTTGCGAAATGCCAGAGAATGGGGCGGACGTGGGGGATGCGACTACGGCGGGTATGTGCGGCGGTGCACGTCGTTTCCTACGTGGGGAAGTATGTGAGCCGGAGGTCGTATGGTCTTGAATAGGCGATGAAGACAAAGGGAAGAGAAACGAAAAGGGAAACGAAAATGAAGTACAAGTACAGAAACCAGTCACTCACAGCTAAGCACACCAATCACGTCATCCACGCTCTGCCTCCACACACGCTCACCGATTGAGGGGATGGAATTTGCCATCGACCGAGGCGACGAGCACAATGTCGAGTAGTTCAGAGTCCCCTAGCTGATCCAGAGTTGGACTCTCCCGCTTGGCCGGCTCAGAAAGAGACTGGACATTGTTCGTGTAGGTCTGGAGATCGACTTCTGCACGGCATGCGCAGAGGAGGACGAAGACGGTAGTGAAGAAAGCGGTGATGTAAAGCAAGGGCGCCATTCAGTCATTCCAGCGACGGGGATGGCCAAGTCGACGACCAGTTTGTAATGGTTCTACCACCAGAGCAGAAGGTTACAGCCCAAGAGTACAAGAGCACAAGGTTACAGCAACAGAGCGCCCAAGAGTAAGCTTGTACAGCAAAATTTGATGCTGTGCCCTGGTTTGGCTGTGTTAGAATCGGCGTCTTCTTTCGCACTCTTCGTTACGTGGGCCAACCGATTGGTGTCATTCGGCAGCGTTAGTCCTCTTCCAGCTCCTGCCAGGCTATCCTAGCCCACATTATTGGAGCGCCGGTGGTCAAGTGCTCAACGTTCAACGCTATGGTCCGCCGGCCAGCAGCCTCCGTCTCGCAGTGGCCGCAATTCCCTCAAATGCCCGAGCTTCCTGGCACTTCTGTATATTATACTTCTAGGCTATCTGCAAACTGCGAATCAATTTAATCTCCGAGTACAAAGGGTCAAGGTCTCCAGCCAAGCTTCCATCTAGTCGACAACTGGCTTGCATCCAATTTGCAGCAAGATACGAACAACAGGACAGGCATCTTCGGTCGCGTGCAACGACGAAACTGCTTCATTTGCGGTCTCTTTGCAACAGCAAAACTCCTTCATTTGTGGTCTCCCCTCACAACGCCCGGCACGCCATCAATGAGCCGCTTCAGGCGGTACTCAGGGCCATCCCCGTCCCCGCCCTCGAGCGGGTGCATCCCGACCAGACACCGCCGGTCGGTGTACAATGACGACCGGTCGAGACACTTATCGTCCCCCGAGCCGTGGTCCCGCCGCTTCATCGCGTTCTCCCGCCGCTTGCGCCCAGCCGTGAACGCGACGAGGGGGAAGCGCTCCGGGCTCATCGCGAAGAGGCTGCCGGTCTCTTCGACCAGGCCGATGTAGGCTGACAGGAAGTAGGGGAGCTGGTCCGTCGAGGTGGTCTGCGCGAGTTTGGGGAGGATAGCAGAGAGCCGCGGACGGGGCTGAAGGAGGACGAAGGTGTGGTGCTGGGTAGGGTTTCGGAGTACGTCGAATATCGCCACACTATATAAGGCTGAGTTTACAGCACTAGCGCAGCAGAAAATAAACACACATTGGGCTCTTGAATTACATCCCCAGAGAACCGAATGATCCTCGCCCTCGCCCCTGGCCTTGAACGAGATAACTTCGCCGTTCGGGAGGCTTTGCATGTACACCCCGTCGCTGGTGCTGCGATACGAGCTCTGGAGGACGTTATCCCGGCTGCTTGGCCCGTAGGTCGAGAACGCGAGAGTCTGCGCGGGGACTAGACCGCGCTTGTCGGACGCTCGAGTGTGGATTGTGACATGGTAGTCTGCGTACAGCGGTTTAGTCTGCGGAACGAAACATCGCCGGGAACGTACATACCGGTCCTGCCGACCACCACCTCTCTGCGCTTCGGCGGCGGTTCGCGCCCATCCCGTGCATCCAAGTCAGGAAACGGACCCCACGGGCACGTATCGGCACCTCCAAATCGGACCTCCCCCGTCTCGAGCTCCACCACCACCTCCGCTGTCGCCTTTCGCCCCACGAAAACACGGTGATCGTCGGCCGTAGTGAAACTGAAGGGCGACATATCAATGAGCTCGGGCATGGAGTACGGGAAGCGCTGCAGCGGGGCGGAACGCGAATGCGGAGGGGCCAGAACGTAGATGTCCCCCGACTGCGGCTCTATAATGTACGTCTCCTGGCACGCATTCAAGTAGTCGTCTGTGAGGTCCAGGTCCTGGTCGATGTGGCGCGTGCGGACCAGCGGCGCGAGCGACGAGGGCGGTGAAACAGTCGTGCTCGAGGAGGAGGAGAACGACAACATGGACCAGAGAGTATGGCCTGTGGTGCGATTGAGGGCATGGAATTTGCCATCGACCGATGCGAGGAGCACAATGTCGAGCAACTCGGAGTTGTCCGCTAGCGGATCTGGCTGTTTCGCGGGCCCAGACACGTTGCATTTGTGTAGAGGCAGAGGCCGGAAGCTCACAAGTTCAGCGCAACATGATGAGGCGAGGAGGAGGGCAAGTGCGACGGCAGTGAGAGAGTGCAAGTGCGTCGTTTGGGAGCGCGCGTTTGGAGTGCGATTAACTTGGTTAACGAGACGCAAATTCGCGACTTGAACAAAGGCCAAGAGAAAAGATAACATGGTAAACGCGTCGAGTTGTGCCATAGAGTTGTTGTGTCGAGTTAAGTCAAGACTAGATAGATACTTGAAAAATTATATGGCACACCCTCCCGCTACGATCTGATTTGTGGGGTGGGGAGATCGTTCAGATGTTGAACGTACGTGGCGACACGTTGCAGCGCCAGGTAAAAATTGCAATTGGTCAGAACCCAAGACAAAACCTGCGACCAAAGGATGAAGGGGAGGCTGAGCACTGAGTTTTCCTTGTCATACAAAACGGCCACAAGAATATATTTCAATCGAGCTTGGGAGCTGCCAGAAACTTCAAGACCTTGGGGCGCCGCCTCATAGTTTCCACCAGATGAAAATACAGCTTGAATGAGGTAGAAATTTCACTCGGAGTCGTGCCGTCCCGCAGCCGGCATTTGAGAGAATCAGAACTAATGGGCAGAAGATTGATGTCCCTTGGACATCGATAGCTTGAGTTGGAGATGTATGTATATGCATGCATCCTGGAGAGATGGCGTGACAAGTGGAAGCCCCAGAGTCGAAAGATGCGAAATTGAGGGAGGCGGCTTCAAAGTACTGCCGTCGTTTCAGTGGGTTTCAACATTCCGAAAATGGGTCCGCAGTGAAGGCAGACTCAGAACAGCATCGATTGCCAGCTTCGATTCTGGTTAGATCATGGCAGATGATAGAAATCAGCCGATTCTCAGGTGGCCAGGCCCATCCTGTCCGACCGGAAGTTGACAATTTCGGGGCAACATGAGCGTGTGAGAATGGTAAGTACGACGGGCGTGAGTGGAGGCGTAAGACAAACGGACGAAAGGATATATTGATGCGTGACAACAAATCAGTACTATAATGTAGCATGGGGCAGGGGAAAGTGAGGCAGAGACAAATATGTAATTCTGGGGTTAAAATCGGTTTTGTTTACTTAACTCCGCAAGCCACACTGGACATAGTTGCATCGCATTGACCTGTTTCTCCCAGAATGCGAGCACCTGGCGTGGCAACGGATCGTCTGGGAAGCTCTGTGAAATATTTCAGTGTTAATTCGTTCTGCAGAGTGGGAGAGCTAACCCTAAGCCAATCAAGTACAGCGCAGAGTACCCTATCCTGTGTCATGCCTCTATGAAAAATTTTATGTGCCGATACATCTATGGCCATTTGGCGACATAAATCGGACAGGTCGAATGTCGCGAACTCGCGGAGTAGCCTCTGACTTGTCCCACATTTCTCAATGGTTTTCAGGTAATATCTGAAAAATATTTAAGCAGAATGATTGAGGAATGATAGAGTAGTCACCTACGGATATAGTTCACAAGGACCTCCCGCGAGTGCCCTTCTAGCGCGGCCAATCCAACGAAGCACCAGTTCTTCTGCAATATAAGAGGGTTCTGAGTAGAGCCTCCCGGCTCTCCGAGGATCAGCCAAAAAGTCAAGTGGTGAATCTCCATTGGGGAAGGGTAATGGAAAGAGCTCAGGGAACTTGAGGAAGGGGCAGAAAACTGCGGCCGTCCAACCAAAGAGGGGAAGGTGATAACTGATATCCCAATCATCAGGAGCCACAACTTGACATTGTGAGATGAGGCGAAGTTCCGGGTGTCGGGAAAACAGCTCGGTATATATTGCGTCGAACTTAAACGTTGCTGCGCTTGGATTTCTGCTGACGTGCAGCCAACCACAGAGCTCGGTGACAGCTCTCAAATCATCCCATAGTTGACCCAAGTCTGGTGGGTATGGGGGGCCTCTCTTTTGCCAATTGGAGTAGTATGATCAGTACCTTTGCAAACAAAAGTGGGAGAGAATATGTACCTTAGGCCATGCACTTTGTCTCTATTCCGAAATAGATGATTCTGCACAGTAGGACTCCGAAGGAGATCAACTGAAGCTTCAGAAGGGGTTGCATTCTTGAGCAGGTGTGACAAGTGATATGATACGTCCCTGTTGAAGGATCAGTTACACATGAGCTGTGCGAAAGGCATGATGGCTTGCCTATAAAGATCTCGTTGAGCGTCGGTTTGTGGTGGCTTATAGCCAAATAAATATAACAGGCGGTAAATGCATTCCTCATCTAGATACGGGAGCGAGATACACCACCGCCTTGATCGTCTTGTGTCAGAAAGATAGTCACCAAAGGATGCATGCAAAAAGCCAATGGGTGTCCTGAGTATCCGAGATCCGAATTGAGTTTGAATAGATGGCACCTTGAACAAGGAGTGTAGACGCCGTAATATCAGGCGACATGTTCCAGTACGCAGATTCAGAAGGATGTCAATCTCTTCAGGATCCACATGTACCCTGCCTATGCAAATGGTATGCAAGATACGAAGCTGCAGTCCCTCTTGCTCCTGTGGTACAACAGAGAGAATTGGGTGTACAGATCATCGAGTGGGGCAGTACTCCGGGGATCAAGCTCCAAGACGGAATTGAGTCTATCTGCAGGATGGTGGTACTCATCGTCGATAAAACGGATGACAGTGGTAGCATAGATGAAGGTGGCGGAAGATGTTCTGACCAACTGATCAACTGTGTCTGGTGAGGGCCACTCAGGTTCCAAATATATTCCTCGTGCAATGAACTCGCAACGTATTCGGGAAAATTCTGCATGGAAGTACGTTTGGATATCACAGTAGGCAGACTCGTCTGCAGAGAGTGCAAAATGGCGACAAATTGCAAATGTCTCCTCTGTTTCGAGCACCTCACGAAGATGTGGTTCTGGACGGCTAACTATAGAAGCCTGAGGTGGAGATTGTGATGCCGGATTGCGCTGATGAACAGGCGTAGAATTTGCTGCTGGATTTTATGATCTGCACATTCGTCTAGTCCATCCAGCACAATCACAGGGGTCCTCTGAAGATTTGAGAGTTTTTTCAAGGGCCTGACAAGAAGTGCTTGGAAGGAGATTGCCAGGGCACGGCCAACAATGAGTTTATCTCCTTCCACAGCTTGCTGGATCGGAAGAAGCAGTTCTGTTACGGAAGTTGCCAGCTGGTATGTGATGGTGGGGATCAGTGAATGCCATGTTCCTCGTTTTAAATGACCACGCTGGAAGAAGAACAATGCTCCAAGTCGGCCTTCAGTTTGAAGGCTCTTGGCAAACATCTGGGCAATGCTGATTTTCCTGCTCCTGCACAGCCATGGAGCCACAAGATGGTGCTTTCAGTGCTGGTATCGGTAGACCACGAATGAAGCATTTCCATTGTAGCTGTCCTAGTCCCTGGATGGCAAGCCGGTTCTGGGAAGCGCTCTCCTGAGTCATGGAGAGCTTCCATGGCTACATGGCGGTAAAGCAAATCAATGCCTAAAAGGAAGTCTGAATTCGCTGTCAGAACACATAAATCTAGAGATCATACCAGACTCTCCATAAGAAGTCACACTGAGCTGTGTCATGTCGCCAGCAATGCTGTTGAACGTGTTCGAGTTATTTTGGCCAGCCCACCCTTGTGCTGGTGCATTGTGGTTTTGCAATGGCTGTTGGAACTGGGAGGAATACACGGGAAGACCATAGGTTACGTCTGCTGTTTCGGGAGTGGGTGACTGCGAGGAATATGAAGACTCCGGTTGATCATCAACATGCTGAATCTGAGGGCGGAGATGTCCTGTTGCTGTCTGAGATGACTACCAAAAAATGGAGGCATAGGCTTACCGTAAGGCCGTGTATCCTGATTCCTCATTGCTCTTTGACTCCTGATTGGCCCAATGGAACCACTGCTCCCTGTTGTTATAGCTGATGTGACCATGATCAAATATTGCACATCCTCCACATACATGGACTTCACCTGTGAACCTGTGGCCGCCCTCAAGCCGTGGGTGGTCCCTGTTGACCTCGTTTCCCGGTAGCAGTCCCGCCGGTACGACATGAGAATTAAACACTTGTGACATGTTGCCTGCCACACTATTGAAGGTCCCTCCCTCGATGTGGGTACCGTTGAGAGAGAAAAGCCATGGGGAAGGTGGTGGACAGAAGGAAAGGATGTAGCAATGACAACTGCTGTCTTCACGAGGCAGTGAATACAGCTTCCTTGCTTATTTGGGGAACATGAGAGCAAGCTTCCTAAAACGGACGTCGGCGTTGAATCGGAAGGCCGTGGGGCTGTGCTCAATGTCATCTTATTATGAGCACAATGATGTCCTGCAGTGCGCGACGTTTCCTCAAATACACTAAACACTATCTGCCCACCCCTACCCGCTCGCCGCCGCCGCTTGTTGCATCACCTCGGCACTTCCCGCCCGTCAACCCGCCTCTTCCCGACTCCTCCAAATCCGTCTATATGTCTCAGATACTCCGCCTTGTTCTCCAGACTGAATACAGGCAAGGGTTTATTTCGTTCCTATAACTTACTTTATGATTCAGCAGTCCTCTCCAATTTATTCCGACTCAATAGTATGTGATTCGAATGAACTCATACTTATTTTACTTGCTACTTTTTCGAAACCCTTCACCCTCGAATACGGTACCGTAGTTAGTATAAAATAGCTCTGTACTGTCCCCTTAATTCAGAATTCTCTTGCTTTTTTGTTGCCTGACCGGATTCAGACCCGTTCTCGAATAGAGCAATACCTCGCTGCCGCATCCACGCGACGCGTTTGTTTGCGCGCGTGTGGCGCCGCTCTCTCACTTGCGGACGCCTGGCGTCCGACTGCACTGGTTGCCTCCCTCCTAACGCCCGTTCCACGCTACGCCGTCGCCTGCCCTACAATCGTCGTAACCCATTCTGCGCCTCGCCGCCGCCCATCCTCCGCCACTTTGCCGCCACTCTTACCGATGCCGCGACGCCCGTGCCAAGGTAGAGCCTAAGTACCGTATTAAAGGGGATGGAGGCGGGAGTGTGCTCGAGCGCGCGCTTCTCTTTGGAAGCAGAAGAGGACGGCGCAGCGGCGGGTGGGTTCACGGGAGATAATTCCTCTTTGGCGAGGCCGGGATTGGGCTGGAAGGCGGACCATCGGCTTGCGTTGTGGATCTGCCGCCTTTCGTCGAGTAAACACCGCATCCCCGTCCAGAATCTGTCGTTCTCGACCTATGGCCCGAACAACCAGGACAACATTATCGTATCAGAACACCAAGGACGATGCGTACATCCAAAGCTCCCGAACGGCGAAATTATCTCGTTCAAGGCCAGGGGAGAGAGCTCTGGGACCGAGGGCCATTCGATTCTCTGGGGATTAAAATTTAACAACCCCATGTTCGTGTTTTCTTCTGCGCCAGCGCTGTAAACTCAACCTTATATAGTGTGGCGATATTCGACGTACTCCGAAACCCTACCCAGCACAACACCTTCGTTCTCCGGCCCCGTCCGCAGCTCTCCGCCATCCTCCCCAAACTCACGCACGCCACCTCGATGGACCAGCTCCCCCACCTCCAGTCAGCCTACATCGGCCTGGTCGAAGAGACCGGCAGCCTCTTCGCCATGAGCCCGGACCGCTTCCCCCCTCGTCGTGTTCAGCGGTGGCGGCGGCGCGCGCAAAAATCGGGTCATCAAGGTCATCGACGAGGGGCCGCGCGAGCTGCCGAGCGACGTCGACGCGATCACGGAGGAGCGCAAGCGGCGGGAGAAGGCGATGAAGGAGCGGAACTACGGCTCAGAGGACGACCGGTGTCTGGACCGGTCGTTGCTGTACACCGACCTGCGGTGCCTCGTCGGGATCCGCCCGCTCGAGGGCGGGGACGGGGACGGGCCGGAGAACCGGCTCAAGCGGCTCATCGACGCTGCGCCGACGGTGGTTATGGAGTCGGTTATGCACTGGGACCCGAGGGAGACCGCGAACACGAACACGAATACCGTGCCGAATGGGAATGGGACCCCAGAGGGCGCTGGGGACAAACCTGGGCCGGGGCCTGCGCTTCCAGGCAACTCGACGCTTATTGAGGGGCGGAAGCCGGCCGCGGAGGACCTTTCCTTTTGGCCGAGCATTGCGTTTGCGTTTGTGGTTGCCGCGCTGGGGCTTTGGTTTGGGTTTGGGCTGGGGAAGGTGCGGAGATCCAGTCCGAGGTCGGCGCCGGTCATCGTGGATGTACCCACCGCAGCGATTTCCGTGCTGGCGGCGCCGCCCACCCCCACGCTTCCTCCGCCCGAGGAGTCTCCCCCGCCTCTGTCGCCGCAAGTTTTCACTACCAAAAAATTGCCGCCGCTGCTGCCGGATGTTGCTGAGGACGCGGACGAGAGTGGGGATGAGAATGAAAACGAAAACGGGAAAGCCTCCGCGCTGCCGGGCACGAAGCGCAAGGGGCGGAGAGGGCGGAGAGCGAAGAAGAAGCCGGGTATGGTCGACGCGGGCGAGAACAATCATAGCGTCGATCTCAGCAGCGGAAAAGAAAATATACAGGAAAGTCTGAAGCCGATAGAAAATGGCCTCGTCGTGCTGCCAAATGGCAATAGTAGCAATCCGTTGTCGCCATCGGGCTTGTCTTTCTCTCCTACAATTCCGGTGGTGGCCCCTCCCGTCGAGCCCTCGTTGGTTGTTTCGGACCACGTTCTCGGTCGGTTTCTTCGGCTGTGCCTTAGATGACTTTGCTGATATCCGTTTTTGTCATTGTAGGGTACGGCTCGCACGGGACCATATCGGACCGTCGTGTACCGCGGGTCCCTCCAGGGCCGCGCAGTCGCTGTCAAGCGTCCGCTGGCTTAGGAGACAGAGTCTGACGGATGCGATGCGCTCAGGACATCTTCCGGAAATCCCCCTCCACATACGAGGGCGTGATCCCGACGCTGTGTTCCAACCTCGACGAGCTCGGCGAGCCGGAGGCGAAAGCATCTCTCATTTAGATCATCAGGGAATACGCCAACAAGATCGACAACGCCGACGAGCTGCTCAACATTTTCGTAGAAAGTTTCGTGGACGAGTCGTATTCTGTGTGTGCACCTGTTTCTTCGCATTCAAGTACTCATCATGTCTTGCTCTACAGGTCCAATTGCAAACGCTAACAAGGCGACGAAAGACTGCGACTCGCCTGATGTGCGCGATCTGGCATACATATACTGGCGGCTACTATCTACAGATCCCGGTGCCGCGAAGGTGAGATCCCCCCGCTTTTCTTTCCGCCTGTCGCTGACATATCGCTTCTTCAGGCCATGATCATCTCGTATCGTCCGCCGATTTCGATCCCGCGGACAACGGTCGCCCCTGTGCTGCTCGAGGAGCTGCTGGGCGAGATCTCGAGCCTGTCGAGCGTATATCACAAGCCGGCAGAAACGTTTGTTGGCCTTGGGCGCGTTGGTGCCGACTCAGTGCTGCAGAAGGGTGCCAAGTACGTGGTATCAACTTTCGATTTATTCACCTCCCTCTGACGTTCCGCGCAGCTTCTCCGAGGCTGAAGACGACCAGTTCTCCGCAAGGAAGGCGCTGCAGACCGTCGCTGCCGGCCAACAGGCGGAGAACTTGCTGTGAGCATTCCTTGATGTTCTGGCAATCCCGAGATAGACCCTGATTATCTCCTCCTTTTTCAGGGACTTCGGCGACGACCTGGCAGCAGACGGACAGCGGGGAGAGCGAGTCAGAATTCGGACGAGGACGAAACACAAAAGACGACACCCACTTCATGCTGGCGCTCCTCCATGTGCTGATCCGCGTACTCATCTCGGTCGGGTTCGAGACGGCGGAGTAGGCGGCGAGGTAGGCGGTGAGCTGGAGCAGGGCGTCGGGGTAATCCGTCAACGGCCTTGAGGCCGTGCGGACTTGACGTCGCCTGCAGTCGTGGGGGCGGCTCTTCGGGCGCAGCGAGGAGGTGCTGGTGCCGGGGAGGCTGCCCGCGGCGCGGAGGAGCTCGACGGGCGACGAGGCGCGCGTGCTGCGCAGCCACATCTTAACCACATTGTCTTGTTGTTCGAAAGGGATGCTGGAATCGGACAGTGATATCGCCCGCCATAGAGCGGGAGTTGCGAGAGCTATTTCTCGCCACCGACGACAAATTTGGGTCAAAAGAGATGTCGAATAAAGACCTGCAAGACTTGTGACGCTCGCCTCGCGCGAAGTCAGCATCCTGCAGGAGAGCGATGACCACCCGAACGTCATCCGGTACTACTACCAGGAGCCGCACTCGAACTTCCTCTACATCGCGCTCGAGCTGTGCCCTGCGACGCTCGCGGACCTCATCCCGACCGCGACGCGTGGCGCGACATCGCGGTCGCGCTCGACCTCAAGCGCGCGTTACGGCAGTATGCTGGCCTCGCCCTTCGAGTTAGTTCTCAGGCACTGAGGCAGCCAGCATCCTGCGCGTGTACCCCTGGTCTTAGCGGCCACTTGGTCCCGTGCTCGCTTGCGTCCCGCCTCCAATTCTCCAGGGTCGAGGTGCGGCGGGTGTTGTCATCTCCCCAACACGGAGTCTGGCAGAGCAGGGCGGAGACTCTACCACAAACGCAGTGGACTCCAGCTCGGATTTCGCCCAACCACCGCCCAAGAGTAGTTGCAGCCTGGAATATTCCCGAGAAACCGGTCCTCCTCAGAGAATGTGCGTCGCTTTTTACTCTTTCATTCTTTTGTCAACGCTTGCCTCTCTTGCTTTGCCACCCAACTCCTACATTTGAGCAGGGTGGCAGGGCAGGGCTCTTTTACGAATACAAATTCTTTATTTCTTGTTCATTTGTACTGATACTTTACTTTACAGCGTACCTTCGGCATCGCTTCAGACGTCTACACACCACACTCCGCCTCCCCAGACCCAAACAAGTGGAGGACGGGAATTGCTCCCGCTCATCATCTCCGTCACTGACGACCGCACGATCAAAATCTGGCGAATGAGCGAGACCAAGGCGTGGGAGGTCGACTCATGCCGTGGGCACTTCAACGATGTCTCCACCGCGCTGTTCCACCCGAAGCACGAGCTGATTGTGTCCTGCGGCGAGGACAAGACCGTGCGTGTGTGGGATCTCATCTTCTCAGATCGTTTGTTTCTCTGTTCCCAGAACCAAGCTGGTCCAGGTCAAACCCAATTATCCAGAACGATCGTCGCATGTAGGTATCTTCGGAGTTGATCTTCAATCCTATTTTAATGGCGATGTGCTAGATGCAACGGTGGATTTGTTGTGTCTCCTGCACCCACCCTCGCTCCTCGGTCTCCCTTTCCTATCCATAGAATGCACGCCCCAAACGTCTCGCTCGTGACAGGTATGTTGCCCCTCCCTGCCTCCATTCCCTCGACCCTCCAACCTTCATTGAACTCACCGCGCACCGTGCACCCACAGGCTCTTCAAGTGGCTTCGGCACCTGCTTCATCATGTCCATCCTCGCGTGCAGCGACCGCGTCTTCGCCACCGCACGCACGCTCGGCAAGATGCCGCCCGACTCCCGCAGATGGACGACCTGCGGCAGCTCGACCTCACGGCGGGGGGAGGTGGCGATTCGCGATATCGTCGTGGAGGTGGTGGGCTTCTGGAGGCGAATCGACGTGCTGGTGAACAATGCGGGGTACAGGGCCAAGGGGGAGCTTGAGGAGGCTGGGTGTGTGATCTGCGTGGTTCCAGTGCAAAGCAACCCGGGTTCACTGATGAAAGAAACAGATCAGCACAGATGAGACGGCAGTATGAGGTACCCTGGGACCCAATGTCCAACGATCTAAACAAGCTGATCTATCAAAACACTAGACGAACGTCTTCGGTGCGCTGGACATGACGACTGCGGTGCTGCTGTATTCATTTCCATTGACTGCGACGATGTCCAAGAGTCTCGAGTACTCCACCCTTGAGTCGGCCTCCAAGTCAGCTCCTGCACTTCCCCAGCATTCAGTAAATTGACCTCGAACGTTAGATGGCTAAATCCCCCCCCCCCCCCCCCCCCCCGGTTTCTCAAAGTCCACATCGGTCAGTTCCACATTGAGACTATTTAATCTCCCTGCCCAAAATTCAACACGCTGCACCCCACAGTCCCGGACCGGTGCAAAGACGTCCGCACCCCCACCAGAAGCATAGAATGCGATCAAAAAAAGCACGCGATGGACTTTGCCACGGCGCCGGCGAAATCACGGCCCATGCAGGCATTTATGCTGTACATGTCCGGCGGCGGTGTGCAGATATTCAGCATGGGATCGTCTTCATGCTACTGCTCTCGCCATTTAAGAATCTCGCGGGGATAAATGACGGTGCGGGCGCCTCCCTTCGTTTCGATTCCTGTGCTAATAGTGGTTATTCTGGAAGCTTTCGCGTAGTTCGCGCCTACGACAGCGAAGAACCCGAAGGCGCTGACGACGCTCATACTGCAGAAGCTGGTGTACGTCGCGTGCAACCTGCTCACACTCGGTGTTGGGCTGTGCAAGTGCCGATCCACGGGGCTACTTCCGTTAGGTACCGGCGACTGGCTGGCGTTTGAGACGAGGGGAATAGTGGGTGTCTTTGCGCATTATTTTACCTGTGGACGCCGCTCAAATTGGTCTGTCCTAGGCACCGGAAATTACCTTATTTTGAATATAGATTCGATGTACTCTAGCAATAATACCCTATACCTCGAACAGACGACGACCCGGTGTACACCATCCAATGCGGCAAATCTACGGATACCAACGGACTGGAGTGTGCCATACCCTCGTCAGCACATATGCATCTTTCCACGAGGATACCTCGAAGGCCACAACTGCGGCGTCAACTACGCCATGTTCCACCCGACCCTCCCGCTCATCTCCGCTGCCGCCGACCGCACGATCAAAATCTGGAGAATGAGCGAGACCAAGGCGTGGGAGGTTGACTCGTGCCGCGGGCACTTCAACAACGTCTCCACCGCGCTGCTCCACCCGAAGCATAAGCTGATCGTGTCCTGCGGCCTGATCGTGTTCAAGCTCGAGCGTGAGCGTCCGGTGTTTGCGGTGCACCAAGACTCGCTGTACTACATCCGGGACAAGTACGTGCGCTCGTACGACTTGAACACCGGCGTGGACCTTGGGCTTCTTTCGGTGCATACGTCCTGCCCCGGACGTTGAGCTTCAACCCGGCAGAGAGTGCCGTCCTTGTACGAGTTCCTCGGACAACGGGCTGTATGAGTTGACCGCGCTGCCGCAGCAGGCACAGGGCGAGTTGAAGGACTCGAGCGTTGACGGCAAGAAGGGCGTGGGGCAGAGCGCGATTTTCGTGGCACGGAACAGATTCGCGGTTCTGCAGAAGGCTACGCAGATCATCGATCCTGCCAACTCGGTCGTCAAGACCATCAAGCCCCCCGTTCAAACGAATGAGATCTTTTACAGAGGGACTGCGAGCCTTATCCTCAGCTCGACGTCGTCTGTTGTCTTGTACGACATCCAGCAGCAGAACACACTCCCGGAAGTGAACTCTCTTCCTGTCAAATACGTCGTGTGGAGCAATGATGGGTCTCTGGTCGCTCTCATGATAGTACGTGCCCGGCTTTCTCATCGAATATCGCCGTTGACTGCGTCCCCAGCCATCACCATCGCCAACAAGAACTTCTCGCAACAGTCTCATTCACGAGACCATCCGCATCAAATCCGGTGCCTGGGACGATTCTAGCGTCTTCATTTACTCGACGCTCAATCACATCAAATACTGTCTCTCCCAAGGGTACGCTCGCCCCATTCTCATCTCCATCATCTCGATTTCACTAACTCGACTTGAACGATTACAGTCACCACGGCGTGATCTGTACGCTAGACGGTCCCGTGTGCCTAACACGCGTCAAGGGCAAGACTGTGCACTGTACCGACCGCTCTGCACGCCTGCGGACCATCACGTTTGACCCGGCGGAGTACCGCTTCAAGCTCGCGCTGCTCAAGAACAACTACGAGGAGATGCTGTACATCATCCGCATGTTGACGCTCCTCGGGAAAAGTATCATTGCGTGCCTACAGCAGAAGGGATTCCCCAAGGTATACTCCACTCTCAAAGAATTGGTTTTCTGGCTGCATACTGATTTGATCTTGTTTTTTTTCCTTGCGTGTCTAGATTGCGCTTGACTTTATCGACCGGCCTGAGTGCTGGGACCGGTTGGCGCAGCAGGCGCTTAAGCAGGTATTTAGAGTCTCTTTATTTCACTGGTCGTTGCTTCGTTCTGATAATTACCTTCTGTAGAGTCTACCAGCAGACAAAGAATTTAGACAAGCTGTCATTCTTGTACCTTGCTACGGGAACACTGACAAGATGCAGAAGATCGCGGACGCACAGGGTGACCCGATGTCGCGCTTCCATAATGCGCTCTACGCTGGTGATATCTTGGGCCGGATATCTGTGATGCAGGATGTGGCACTTGGTGCGTTTCATTCTGCACTTTATCTAAATATTTGTTTCTATCCTTGCTAACTTCCTTTCCGCTCCTTTTAGATCCATTGGCCTACCTGACCGCCAAGACTAACGGTCTTGATGATCTCGCGTAGGAGATCCTCGAGTCGGCCGGCGCGTGCAGGCCGCCAATCGAGATCGTCATCGGCTGCGCGGGGATGAACTGCTGCGCGTGCGGATGCGGATGCGGCTGCGCCATCTGCTGCTGCTGGACCTGCTCCTCCTTGTACCCACCCCTGTGGCCGGGATAGGCGCCACCGCCACCGCCCTCGTACTCCTCCCTCTCGACGTAGAAGCTTGAGCAGGCGGGCCAGAATCCTTTCTTGTAGGTAGGCATATTTTATCTTTCCGTTTCACATGCTGACTCGGCCTTCAGCTCCTCTCGTTCATGTGGAACCCTCTCTCCTGGGTCATAGAGGCTGCCGCCCTAGTTGCCATCGCGTTTTCCAATGGCGAAGGTCGTGCTCCCGACTGGGAGGACTTTGTTGGCATTGCCCTGCTCCTCTTCATCAACTCCGCCATTGGGTTTTACGAGGAGCGCGGCGCTGGGAATGCAGTCAAAGCTCTCATGGACTCTCGCGCCCAAAGCAAAGGTCAAACATGTCGGAGCCTGGTCTGAGATCGACTCGGCTGGCCTTGTCCAAGGAGATATGATCTCGTTCAAGATTGGGGATATTGTACCTGCGGACTGCCGCCTCGCAGACGCCGTCACTGTGTCCATTGACGAGGCGGCGCTGATGGGGGAGTCCCTCCCCAAGTCTAAAAAGTCTGGTGATTTTTGTTTTCGTAGGTGTCCCGCATTCGCTTTCTTCCTCATCTCATTTTTTCGGTTCCAGAGGCTCCATTTGCAAGCAGGGAGAAGCCGAGGGTGTGGTGATTTCCACCAGCACCAATACTTTCTTCGGGCACACGAAGCCGACGACTCAACTGGCCATCTACAGATGATTCTCGTGCAGATAGGGTCCTTCTACCTCGTCGTGATTGGCATCTTCGTGCTGGCCGAGATCCTGGTCCTGTACGTGGGCTTCTGCTACAGCCCACCTCAAACTCCAGCTCGCCCGCCAGTATGACCGCGAAGCCCTTCCCCTGCCGTGGCTCCTCCACGCCGGGCACACCCGCCCGTGCGCGCCACTCGTTCACCTCCGCGCGCAGCGCGTCGCCCCCGGCCTTGACGAGGCGCAGCTGCTGTGCGGCGAGGAGGTGGTGGCAGCGCGAGGCGGCGATGTGTGTGATACTCGAGTTGACGATCGCGGATTTGGAAGGGCAGCGGATCTGTGAGAGGTTGGAGAGCGGCGCGTCCATTCCACCGTGTCCAGTGCTGTTGGGCCGCAGGGCAAGAACATTACGGTTTTGACATACGTGACATTGCCCAAGAAGAAATTCGACCCTACTACTGCAGTATTGCTGCTCACGGATGTCTTTGGTCTACCTTCTCTCAACAACCTGCTACTTGTGAGTATAGTTCTCATGATCAGTATTTTGTGTTTGATTCCAACTCCCTGCAAAAGGCGGACAAATGGGCTGCAGCGGGTTTCCAGGCAAGTCATTTCTCCCAGTCAATTTGGTCTCAGTCCTCATATTGAGTCCAGATTTACGCGCCTGAATATCTCACCGGTGCTTGTAAAAAGATTAACTTAGTTTTCTTCCTAAAATAAGGTGCGCAGGACGTCATAATACTCGCAGTGCTGGACTGTATGAGTACCATAGGTGATCTCTATCTGCTGCACTTCCTCCCTTTTGCGTATTTTATTTTCATACGTGGTGCTTAGCTTGATAAAATTATCCGCGCACTCTGCCTATCCTCCTTACTTGCTGGCTCCATATGGCACTCTCGGTCCTGCTTTGCCGTCTCACAACGCTGCCCCTCTCCCTTCCCTGCCTGTCTTCCCCTCACCTCTGTCATAACCCTGCCGTGTATATGTGGTCGCTACACCCCAAATGCGGCACCATCATCTCGTAAACAGCTAATCAATTGAAATTTTTGTACCCCCGCTCACTGACTCTCGTACCACCACCGTTGCATCCATCTGCTCTCTACTATGCGCTTCACCATTGACATGCTGCAGGAGAATCACGAACCCGAGCATATTGCAGCTGAGAAGGGCTTCACTGCCTGGCAGGCTCTCATTGATGCCATCATTGTAAGTGCACTGTCCGCCCACCAATTTCACTCAATTGCTCAATCTCTGACTCCCAGGAAGAACGTGCCCGTCTCGACCAATTGGAGAGTTTTCAAGGTCCAAAATCAGAAATAAAATCAACGTGAGGCTCTAATTCAGAGACTGTTGATTCAGAGTTTCTTAATAATGGCCAATCACAGGGTCATCGTTATGTACACAGACAAGGCTGCCTCGCGCGCAGCAGATATTTCTCCATCGAGAACAGTCACTTATCCTATCTGCTCTTGGTGCAACTGTTGCAGATGACTCCGCCTCTCAACCTTGTTATGCTTTGAATCTAATACAAATATTGGATATTGAACAGAGGTGTTGGTTTGCAGTCGGATGCTGTCAGAGTAACAACAATGTATAAGTAACAACCCTCAACGGAACACGCCAAAGCCGACGGCATAATAAAGGGCAAGGACAAAATTTCTTCAACCTCGGAGCTTCGGTCCATTGACAATATCCGACCCTCAACGCAACACGCCAAAGTCGACGGCACAGGGGCAAGGACAAAATTTCTTTGACTCAAATTGGAGCTTCAGCCGTCTTATCCCACCCTCAAAGTTTACTCGGTGTCGCTTGGAATGGCAAGGAAACATTGTTTTTCTCACCGGTCAATTTTCTTGCTGGCTGAACCTGGACTGAATTGATCTTTCTTTCAGCATAATTTTCCTCTGCTCTCCTCTGTCCCCAGCTCGTTATGAGTACAAGCTCAGGCTTTGAGTCTGATTCGGAGGACCGTGTCTACGAGATTCCAGACCAAAATGCCACTCCAAGGACAACGTGAAAGGCAAGTTTGTCCATCATTTTGGTCTTGCTCACACCAGACAAATTTTATAGGCACTACTGGAGACGCAGAAAATGCTTGGAGTGGTCTTGAAACAAAACCGAATGCTCACTGCGGCAAGCGCGCAAGCAGAAGCAAGCAGGCCAGGATGGCGCACAAAGCAAGACACATCTGCTTGGCCGAAGGGCCCAAATATCAAGGACTACCATGCATTGATTATCAAAATCGGCAAATCTTTTACGGTCATCCAGTTCCCTTGGGTCGATCCTAGCGCATTCACCGCAAAAATCTCATTCCCTGTTGCTTCACCACGCGACATATGGAAACCCAACCCAATATCTGTGCTATTCCCCCAGCAACTCACAGCCATGATATACCAGCATGTCCCAGAACACTTTCACGGGCTGGTGAACACGGCAGATCTCCCTGAATTCGCTGCCAACGTACGTATTTCTCTGTACTTTGCCGATTATTCTCATTATGGTCTGATCTAGTTCTGCCACCACACCAGTGCCAAACGATCAAGCGCCTTGAAGACATTGAAAGTCGAGCTGCCCAAGATTCTCCTGGCACAGAAGCTCATTACTGATGTCACGGATCCTGCAGCGTGGCGTGGCCTGGTCGTTTGGCCCGAGGATGCAGACAAGAAGATCAGCCCATACCCACCCCTCATCTATCACAAAAATACAAAGAGCCTTGCTGGCTTTATGAAGAAAGCAGCGATGCCGCTGGTAAGTCAACATTTTCCGAGTGATGCATGACATCTGATATTAGTTTCCAAGTGCGCGCGCATCATATTATTTGGCCCAGCCAGCCTGGAGGACAAGGGCAGTAGGAGACCCCAAAATCAAACACTTGGGCAATTGTGGCACGTTGTAGAGCCGAACACAGCCTTTATCTCCTTTGTCTGCACCACAGTAAGGACCAAATATATTGCTACACTCGTTTTCATCGCTAACTGCTGTCCAGGCTGTTTTCATTTGCTATTGGTCCAGTCTGGAAGACCAAAAGCCCGAGTCCTTCACACCTGTCGGAGCCACCTCCAAAATTGATTTCCGGGAAATCTATATGTGCTTCAGATGGGCGCTAGAAAGCAAGGCTGAGGATGCCTCCACCAGCAGTATCATTCGCTTTTGGCACCAATGTGTCTTTAAAGGCATCACCGGCGTACCAGCCCTCCCAACTACCGATCGGGCGTCTGAGCGCATCAACAAGGAAGCAGAATTGGAAGCGGCTATGGGGGGCTTGGATGTGGAAGAGGACTCATTAGTGTATAGCGACGAGGAAGATTTCGATTCAGGTGAGTCTTTCTTTGCTCTCATTTCTTGAGTCTTTTGGTAGCAATTAACACTCTTGCCTCAGCAGCTATTGTACGTGCACGTGGACCAGATCCAGCACCCACAGGAAGAGGCCAGCCTGCCATCGCCGCCACCGCAGCCATTGATTCCCAGCTTGTTCCACACCCTCGAGTTGTGCTTGGTCCCAGCATCGCCAGCGATGACAACTTGGAGGTAGACGAGTCTCTCGAGTCCCCGGTTTGTCCATCCAACCGGCGTAGCCAAGCTCGTGTCATTGTCAATTCAGAGGACGACGCACCCTCCCAGCCTGAGGAAGACGGTCATCGCGCTGAAGATTTGCACGTGCAACTTGAGGCAAAGCTCAAATCCCTCAAAGTTGTGGACTTGGCGGTTCGCACTTACCACGGCCCACCAGCCGCCTGCGCAGAAGGCAAAAAAAAAATGACCTGATTGCTGCCATCTTTGCCAGTGAAGCAGCCATCAACATCTACCGGGCCAACATTCCATTTTGAACCGTGGCCTCTGCCGCCCATCTCGAATAGTTTTTTGTATGCTTTACCGCAATTCAGTCTGTTTTTCTTGGAACCATTGACACCCTTTGAAGTTGAATGAGCTAGGTTACGAGGTAAGTTACTCTCGGCAAGTAATACTTAACCGGTCAATAGCAGTACATGTTAACACCTTTGATCTTAATTCACTCTTTCCAGACAGTGAGCTTTTCCTCTTCCCTTTTATGAACTTGGATACTTATTCCATCCCAGGATCGTGAGTCCAAGCTTGGGATGGAGTCCACACATCCCCGAAAGAGTCGCAGCATCAATTCGACTCGATAAAGGTTTCCATGGGACGAAGACACACATGAGGTAAGTGTACACTTCAAGGTCTTTCTACATTCTCAAAGCCATGCTGACCTTTCCTTATATGGTCTTCCCCGCCACTCCTACTGGTAGTTGCATCCGAACTGCCATTAAACACCTTCCATTTTGGGAAGGCCACAGCCACCCTGCCGACGGCTCACTCGGCGGAGTTCCAAATGAAGCCAAGAATCTCTAAGTCAAGTGATACTACAAACGAGCTTTATTACACATGTAAGAAGGTACAAAACAACTTGTATTGATACATTTCTATGAATTTACATAACTAATTGTATTTCGGCGGTACGTACAATACAAATTTGAAGGTTTGAGAGGTAGAGTGTGGTTGCGAGCTTGATGGCGCCGGCGCCCGCCCGCAATGTTTGAGGCTGGGTTGCAGCAAAGGGGTGCGCTGGCAGGTGTGCAGGGCGCAATGTCGTGGGTGCTGTAGAAGGCGGTGCCAACATACGAGGAGGGGATGGTGGTCTCCGGGTGGCTGCTTGCGTAGAGGGAGGCGGAGCAGGAGACTGAGCGATGTTCTGCTGGGCGGGAGGTGGAGCATTTCGAGGGTGCACTCCAAGATCCTAGAACTTGTATCTGGGTCCATGGGCATTGTTGAGGCACTGGATAGACAATTTTAGCACAGGGCGAGAGGAAATAAAGGGCGAGAAAGGGTGAGGCCAAAAAAAACGCGTTGGAACTCACAGCACCATAATATTTCCCTTGGTTGTTTCCGTACTGGCATTGGCGGGAGCAGGCAAAAACTGGGTACAGAGCGGCTCAGGACAGAGGGCGTGACGGGCATTGATAAGCATGGCGTGGTGGTTCGTGAACAGAGGCATCGCGTTGGGCGGGGGAATCGCAAAGGAGAGGCGGTGGCGGCGGTGGTGGGAGAGGGAGAGGGAGGAGGACACTTGTTTGGCATGCGGCTCACCATGGCTCTAAGTTCAAGCTCCGCCAGGTGAGCCGCCGGCAGGGTGGCTGTGGTCATCCCAGAATGGAAGGTGCTTAATGGCGGTTCGGACAGAGTGCTTACTGGTAAACATCTTCCTTTGATGTGTTGCATGAGACATAGGGTTCAAAGCGGAGGATTCGGGACTTGTGGGTGGCTTTGTGCAACGAGGCCATGGGGATTTCTCACTGGGGTGCGTGCTCGAGCTTTCCGCCTCCCATTTTCACCCATGCCCTCTTCCTTCCCACTTCACCCTTGTTGCCTTCCAAATGGACTAAGCTGATGCTCGCCCCCAGCCAAAAGAACACCACCGTCTCTTTCCCCACCTCCCTCTCCCCTGGACGCGCAGTCCACCCACACCTCACCCTCGCCTCTGGCTCTAAGTGCAGCGACTCAGCCGGCCTCGACATCGAGAACCTCCGCAGCTCGACTGAGATTGAGTTCATCTGCGACCCGTCTGTCGCGGTAGGCGCGGCGAGTGCTGTTGGCGCGGGGTCTGATTTGGGTATGAATGTGCGCGTGGGAAGACCCTGGCTGGTGGCGCAGCTCCCGCCCAGGGACAACAAGGCGGGGTGTGCATCGGTTTTTAAGTGGCAGACAGCGGTGTGTGCTCCCTGGAGACCTTCCGCGACTCAAGCACCTGCAAATTGATGGTACCCCAGGCGAAGTTGGTTATCACATGCTTCTGGACGTGGTGTGGTCGCGAAGAAGGCACAACCCTGCTCTTGAATCCGGTGCATATACCATTTTTTTCTTTGCGATAATTATACTGATCTATCCGTACGGCAAGGCTGCCTGCCCAACAATTGAAGGTGCCACCTTCGGCAGGATTTGGTACTTGTTTGTCTCATGAGTATTGTTCTGTTCTCTGTCCATTTTCCTGTCTCCATCCCCCTGCCTCCGGTCCACTGCGCCTCTCTCGCTTCCGCTGCCTGTCATTCCGTCCCTTCCCTTCTCCAATTCTACCCTTTCCCCCTTGCCTCCCATCCAGTTTGTATCCTTCCCTCGCCATTCCTTTCCCTTCCTTGTCTTTCCCATATCATTCCCCTCTCATTTATTTTCCTTCCCCATCCGCTTGCTGTCAACTTCCCCTCCCTGTCCTCAGTACTCCTACCTCCATCCCACTATTTCTTCTCTCAAAACACGGATCAAACACTGACTTGTGACTTTTAGCACTCACCCTCCTTACCCTGTACCCCGGCACACTGTACAACTACTTCGCCCTCGGGTTCTCCCGTAGGCCTCGGTGGGCTCAGCGGCTTCCCGAGCCGCATCCATCCATCCAACCGTGATACGGAGAGCGGTGCACACTCCTTCGGCAGCATGGATAACACGACACCGAGCATCACACTTTTGGGAATGGCGGGGTACAGTCGTCACTGTCTTAACCCATAACCCCCATAGCCCATAACCTGTAAAATACCATGAATTTCAAACACTGACCATTCTCAATTAAAACCCATAACTCTGTGGTACCCCATAATCCATACATTTTTCCGCCAGAAAACCCATAGGTTTTGTGAAATTCTGGATAGATTTGGTGCCGGTTTGGGGTTGGGTGCTTATTCACCATGTTCTGGATGCCACAGGGTCATAAAACAATGTTCTGAAGACCTTTTCCAGTCTAACTGAGCTACATAAACAGTTCTGAATCAAAAAGAGTGCCCATACAGTGAGGGAAACTCCAAGAGTGTCTATTGTCACCTTTTGCTCATTTCATGAATAGGGCACTATAGAGACCAGATAGGGCAAAATAAACACCACAGATGAAATCAGAGAGTCAAAGTACACCAGATTAGGCTTTATTTGAAGCATTTTGGTCAAATTTCGGCCAGATGGTGTTTTGAGCTAAGGTGAGCGTATAGTGTGAAAACTTGCTCTTGAACCTATATGCTCGGAAGCAGCATTCAACCAAAACCTAACCAAATCACTTGAGGTAAAGCATAATCTGGTGTATGTTGACTGTCTGATTCCATTTCCGATGTTTATTCTGCACTATCTGGCCTACATAATGCACTATTCATGAAACAAGCAAAAAGTGTCAAATCACACTGTTGAAGTCTACTATCAAATATTGTGACAATTTCTGGCCCAAAACCGTTCTTAAGGCTCATTAGACTAGTATTAAGTGTTTTAACTGTAGGCTTGACCCTATGGCAGCCAGAACATAGTGAACAAGTACATCCAAGAAGATCACCCTGTACCATGGAGTGTTCCCCGTTCCAGGTGTGCATTACTTACTTTTCTATTCCATATGCATCCAAATGATGTGTTGGGGAAGGCCTCACATGATGGAGGAGTGCATAGTAAGGTCAAAATAGATTTTCTTCGTATAGCCAAAATGCGATGTTTTTAATTATTAGCATCTGATCACCTATCTGAGGAATGTCTTTGCAGCACAAAGAAACAATGTTGTGTATCCGTGAGTCATTTACAAGAGTATATACCCAAGATATCATGATCAGAATGTGATTTAAGGATTTTCGCTATTTTCACCCTATTATTGTTCTCTAATAGGCTCTACTGTGTCCCAGGTGGCTTGAATGACCACAGATCTATAGGTCTATGCGGTTAGATCATCCAAAATGGTTAAGAATTGAGCTAGGGAGACAGAAAACACTGGAATTTCCTTTTTGGGCCAAAGGCGTAGTGACCAAAAAAGGCAGTTGGCTAAAAATGGTTTCAAAATCAAAGTTGTAGAGTCGGCCGAGGGCTATTTGGCTGTATTTACAGTTTTGCAAGAGACCCCCTAGTTATTGTGCAAAACACAAAATAAATTCCCAGAGCCGGCAATAAATGATGGCAAAGTTGATGTACATGCCTGGGAACTTTCCATCAATTGTTGTTATAGTGTTGATTAACAGGCAGGTGCTGTCAATCAATCTGTAGCCCAATACAGAAGGTGTATAAGCAGGTACAAATAAGGAAACCTCATGCCGGAACTGGCAGTAGCATGCCAGGAATGGCAGGGGAAGGGACACATTACAATGTGCACCAGGCCAGGAGATGCAAAGTGCACATATTAATGTGCACTGCTGGAAAATCCAGGGCACATTATAATGTAGCTACAGGCAGTGGTGCTGCGGCTCTATAATGTACGTCTCCTGGTACACATCCAAGTCGTCGTCTGTGAGATCTGGGTCCTGGTCGATGTGGCACGTGCGGACCAGCGGCGCGAGCGACGAGGGCAGAGAAACAGTTGTGCTCGAGGAGGACGACGACATGGACCAGACAGTATGGCCCGTGGTGCAGTTGAGGGCATGGAATTTGCCATTGACCGAGGCGACAAGGACAATATTGAGTAGTTCGGAGTATGCTAGCGGATCCAGGGCCTGTTTGGTTGGCCCAGACAGTTTGCTTTTGTTCCAGTGTAGAGGCGGAAGCTGGCAGTCCACGAGTTCAGCGCAACATGATGAGGCGAGGAGGGCAAGCACGATGGCGGTGAAAGAGTGCAGGTGTGTCATTTGGGATGGCACATTTGGAGTTGAAGTGTGAACTTGGCGTGCATTCGCGACTTCCACAAAGGCCAAGAGAAAAGATAATATGGTAAACACATCGAGTTGTGCCATAGAATTGTTGCGTCGAGGCCAGTCAAGACTAGATAGATACTTGAAGAATTATATTGCACACCCTCCCGCTCCGATCTGATTTGTGGAGGTGGGGAGATCTTTCAGATGTTGAACATACATGGCGACACGTTGCAGCGCTAGGTAAAAATTGGTCAGAACCCAAGACAAAACCTGTGACCAAGGGATGAAGGGGAGGCTGAGCGCTGAGTTTTCCAAGTAATACAAAAAGGCCGCAAGATATATTTCAATCGAGCTTTGGAGCTGCCAGAAACTTCAAGACCTTGGGGCGCCGCCTCATAGTTTCCACCAGGTGAAAATACAGCTTGAATGAAGTAGAAATTTCACTCGGAGTCGTGCTGTCCTGCAGCCAGTGTTTGAGAGAATCAGAAGCAATGGGCAGAAGATTGGTGTCTCTTGGACGTCCATAGCTTGAGTTGGAGATGTATGTATATGCCTCCTGGAGAGATGGTGCGACCAGTGGAAGTCCCAGGCATTGGCACGGGTCGAAAGTTGTGAAATTGAGGGAGGTGCTTCCAAGCACTCAGGCCTGCATCGTTTCAGTAGGTTTCAACATTCCAAAAATGGGTCTGCGGTGAAGCCAGACTAGGGCTGCACGCTGTGCCCGTCATGGGCACGGCCATCATTTCGACGGGACCTGAACGGGAACGGTCCGTCACGCGACGGCCATCATTTTGCCTGTTTAAACTCACAAGTAAGTTCCCTTGCCTGTCAAGGGCTCTGGGAGGTCATAATTCCATCAATCACCAACACCCGAATTTGACGTGATCCGATCATCCCACTCTGCTATTGCTGGGATAACCGCAAGGATAACCGCATGACGCAAATCAGCCAGCACCAAACTCACATGCTGGCAAAGCTTTAGCCTTAGACATTTGCAATGAGATGATCTGGAAAAAATTGGGACAAGAAAATACCCTCGTTGCTAAGGATTCTGTAGCAGCAGAAAACGAGCATGCCACAGAATCTGATTCCAATGGAAAGAAGGAAGATGATAATTCTGGAGGAAGCACTGTCAACTCGGAGCCTGAGTTGGATCCCACCACATTTCTCATCCCTGCGCCTCTTGTTTTCATTGCCCAGATTTCTCCAGAGAGCTGCTTCCTCATGCCCGATGGCAATTGGAAAGGGCCAACGGAATATGCACAGAGCTTCAGTTATTTTGGTCAGCCCACCCTTGTGCTGGTGCATTGTGGTTTTGCAATGGCCGTTGGAACTGGGAGGGATACACGGGAAGACCGTGAGTTACATCAACCGTTTCGGGAGTGGGAGCCTGTGAGGAATATAAAGGCTCTGGTTGATCATCAACATGCTGAATCTGAGGGCGGAGATGTCCTGTCGCTGTCTGAGATGACTACTGAAAGAAATGGAAGCATAGGCCTACTGTAGGGCTGTGTATCCTGATTCCTTAGTGCTCTTTGACTTCTGATTGGCCCAATGGAACCACTGCTCCCTGTTGTTATAGCTGATGCGACCATGATCAAATATTGCACATCCTCTGCACACGTGGACTTCACCTGTGAACCTGTGGCTGCCCTCGAGCCGTGGGTGGTCCCTGCTGACCTCGTTGCCCGGTAGAAGTCCCGCCGGTGCGACGTGGGAATTAAACACTTGTGACATGTTGCCCGCCACACTATTGAAGGTCCCTCCCTCGATGTGGGTACCGTTGAGAGAGAAAGCCATGGTGAAGGTGGTGGACAGAAGGAAAGGACGGGGCAGTGACAACTGCTGTCTTCACGAGGCAAGTGAATACAGCTTCCTTGCTTATTTGGGGAACATGAGAGCAAGCTTCCTAAAACGGATGTCGGCGTTAAATGAAAGGCCGTGGGGCTGTACTCAATGTCATCTTATCATGCGCGACATTTACTAAACACTATCTGCCCACCCCTACCCCGCCCGCCTGCCGCCGCCGCTGCCGCGTCCATGCACACATTTGTTTGCACGTGTGTGGCGCTGCTCTCTCGCTCGCCGCCGCCATTGCACTGGTTGCCTCCCTCCTAACCCTCTGCCTCCCGCCCGTTCCACACTACGCCGTCGCCTGCCCTACAATACGCTGTCATAACCCATTCTGTGCCTCGCCGCTGCCCATCCTCCGCCACTTCGCCCCCACTCTTACCGATGCCGCGACGCCCGTGCCACTGTGCGTCAATGCCGGTGTCCGCTACCTATCTCCCTCCTGCTCGACTCTACCCCTGTTCCCCTTTCCAGGCTCGACTCCCTACCCGCCCGCCAAACAATGGCAGAAATTTTTTCTTCGCGCAGCAAACTGCCTATAGCCTTCTACCTCAGCTGCAGCACCCTCAATGCAGGTCGCCCTTCGTCTGCCCCACTCCAGGTCTGTCCCCATTCCGTTCTTTCATCATCGGCATCATCCCCGGCGCGGGCGACGTAGCCGACGTCTCCCTCAACTACCTCCTCGTCGTGCGCAAGGCCCGCAAGGCCGATCTCCCGCCGTGGCTCGTGCGCAAGATGCTCTCCAACAACGCCGCGAGCGCACTAATGGGCCTCATCCCCTTCGCGGGCGACGTCGCCCTCGCGGCGTTCAAGGCCAACTCGCGCAACGCTGCGCTGCAGGCGGAGAAGGAGGGGAAGCTGAAGCGAAAGGATCCCCCGTCGCGCCGCCGTCCAACTTGGAGCAGATACAACCCGGCGCTGGGAAGGCGTCCGGGGAGGTGGTCCCTGGCAAGAAGGGCACGAAGCGCAGTCTCAATAAATGGGTTGAACTGCGGCGAGAGCGGGAAGGGTAAGGCCAAGGCCCAGACCACGACCGACACGGGACATTTCATCGAGAACGTCGGCGGACCCAGTACGAAGCGGTAGTCACTGGAGCGTGGAGGCATACCCGGACATTTATTGTGCAAATGAACACCCTTTGATACCATTGCAACGTCGATACTCATTTGCTAATGTCGCATAGCTATCGCTGTACAATAACAATGAAACAACAAACTACTTGATTTAGAAGATTCATCGCGCTCTGTGAGAGATCTGTATAAGCCCTGAGGCCTAGGATGTTCATCTAGAAACATATAATTGGCGAGAGAACTTGCAAGGAGTGAATAAAAAATGTGTCTAAGTTCTGCCAAATCGCCACTACCCCGGATACAAATCGAAGGGTATAAAAAGAAATATCAAATCCGAGCCACCAATCACTCCATGCGCAGATGCACCCCCTTGCTCCATGCCTGCATCCTGTCCCCCTCCGCCCTGCTCCAGCGCGTAACCACCACCGTGATCAAAGTCGGGGTTCTGGGCGTTCGTCAGCTCCTCCACATTGCATCTGCGCCAGCCCATACCAGTCACCGCCGGCAATGCGGGACACAAGTTTCGCAACGTGGTGGTGGTCGAGATTCGCTGCCGCGAGGGTGTTCGCCCCGCCCAGAGCTATATACCGCTTCTTCATCACGTCACTGCTCTTGTCCACGCGCGATGGGATGGGGATGGAGGAAGCGGGTGTGCTCGAACAACAATGCGCGCTTGTCTTTGGGAGCAGAAGAAGATGACGCAGCGGCGAGTGGGTTCGCAGGGGACGATTCCTCCTTTGCGGTGCCGGGGTTGGGGCTGGGCGGTGGGCCGTTCGCTTGATAGTCCGCGTTGTGGATCTGCCGCTTGTCTGTGGGAACAGGTTCAGAGGACACTGCGTTCGCAGGGGAAGGAGAGGACGATTCGTCTTGAGCGGGGCCGTAACTGGAAGAGAAAGCTTTTAAAAAAAAACATGTCAGGTGGGAGTCGGCTTTGGACCAGATCATACTCAAGTCAGCCAAGGTAGACCAGCGGGAAACCAGGCAAACAGGGTTGGTGGCCAATGCCTACAGCGGGTGTCTGGGAGACGCAATACATCAAGGCTGATCACGGCACAAAAGGATAAACTGAATCACAGCAACAAAATAAGAAAAACAAAAGATACCGATCATTGACCTTCCCCGCGCGCCTCGCGGCAATTAATGCATCTGCAAGCGCCCAGAAATCGAGCCCTGAGGTCGCACTGTGGAACCAGTCGGTGAAATAGCTGTCCCACACGATACACACGAACCGGGTGTCGTCCACGCCCAGAGGTGTCGGGTTCGGTCGATGCCTGACAAGAAAAACAATTGCGCAGAGGCACATGTTTCCCAGCAGGTGCAGGTGCAGCGCGGGGACGACGCTGGCCATGGTGTTGAGCACGAGATGTGTTAGGCGTGGCATGCACGCAAGGCCTGTGCAGATTTCAGCCTGGAGGGCGGCGTAGTTGTCCCATATTTCGAGGTGTGTTATGTTGCAGAAGAGTGGGACCGTAAAGTCGAATGTGCCCTGGAAGAGGGATCAGAGGAATGTGGCAAGGCGGCGGAGACACTGGAGACGCCCGAGAAACTGCTAATAGTGAGTGTTGTAAGTGCCCAGGGCGAAGACTAGATTGTCGATGCCCAGGCAGGCCCCGAGGATGGCGTCCAAGGTAGATATCGGGATATCCCCATCGAAATAAAAGTGGGTTACCGACGACCCGAAGAACGAGGGAGACTTGGTGGTGATGTGGTCCAGCAACTCAGCAGTCGTCACCAGGGGGAAGCTCTTTGCATCATCGATCCCGCTTAACCGGTACAGATCATGAGAAGAGAGGACGATTACACGGTACAAGAGAGGTTCCACCCTGAAAAAACTACGGTTTCAGCAAGACTCGCCAGCGAACCATTTAACTGAGGAGATACCAATATTTATTCGCCTTGAAACACGCATGAGCGTTGGGATATCCTTGGGGCACGAGAGACCAGCGATTTCGAAGATTTGATGCTCTAGCTCTGGCGGAAGATACAGGTCCGCAAAGACCAGATCGCCGGGAAGAGAAACTGGTCATGGCGTTGAAAGTTGAACGTTGAACTGCGACCAACTCGTGCTGAAGAAATCCGCTGAACAATGGTAGACAGTGAGCAGACAACTGGCAAGTGGGCGCCGAGGCTACGTCACACCTACCTCTTCAATTATAGCTCACTGTTGGCTCTTCCACGACTAAGTACCGGCCCAGCTTCTGCCGACCCGCCCCGACCCACACCGTTGAACGCGAACACTGGTTCTTCCCGATTCCCTCCAACACCGTCCCGCCCTCCCGCCCACCCCTACCCGCCGCCGCGTCCACGCGACGTGTTGTTTGCACGCATGTGGCGCCGCTCTCTCGCTTGCCGACGCCACTGCACGCCGTTGTTGCACAGTTGAAGGATAAGTAGTCAGTGGGCGTTGCCCTTCCTGCACCCTCGCTTCAGGGATGTCATCCACTTCCGCTTGTGGAACACGACCGAGCAGCTCGATGGCGTGCCCGAGATTCGCAACGAGTGGCGGGATCTACTCAACTCTGGTGGACAATTGTTAGTGTCCCCGAGGAAGAGGAAGACGCGGAGACCGAAGCGGAGGAAGACGCAGATGCCAATGCCGGAGCTCGCCCAGCGAAAACGGACGACATGCTCCACCGTACAGGATCCAAGTCCTCGTCCGAATACGACCGGCTCTTCGTCATCCTCTCGGACATGGCGCGCTTCGTTCTATGCCATCGTTTTGGTGGTGTGTATCTCGACGCGGATACCATCCTGCTGCGCGACTGGGAAGAGCTCTGGGGCTGGAAGGGCGCATTCGCATATCGCTGGTCTCAGCTTCCAAAGTACAACACCGCTGTCCTGCGTATGAACCGCGGCTCGGCCCTTGGGACGTTCTTGTTCCGAACGGCTCTGCGGAACGGGCTTGATTTCCATCCTGTGAGCATTTTTATGTTACGTCCAAGGACGCGCACCTCGAGGGGTTACTCTTTCGTCTGCCCGACGCACTGTTCGACGGTGCCTGGCTCAATACGGAGGAATACCAACGGGACCCGCCCGCCACAGCCGTATTTTACTGCGTGCGTCTAACCTTTGTTGCTTGATACTTGCATTCCTCACACGTACCAGATTCGGCGACTTCTTCGACACACCTGAGATAAACAGCGCTGCCCCACAAGCACTCGGCTTTGACGGCTTTTTCAAGGGCTCGTATTCTTATCATTTCCATAACTTCTGGTCCATATACTTGACTGCGTTGCTTTGATTGCACGCCTTACTTATTCTTCTCAGGTGGAAGCCCTTCGATTCGGCACGGAACTGGCCTGATCTAGGTATGCATTCAGTCTATTCACAAGTGGCCTGATCTCCAACTGAGCCCATCTGCAGGGTCCCCAATTCCTCGTTGTCGAGAGGGCGGCGTGGCACGCGCTCCGAGAGGGTGAAGCACAGCTGCCGATCACCGCCCCAGCAACGGGCGCTGTGGTCATGATTCCGAGAATTTGCGGAGGACGTCGTTCAGCGTTCTTCACTGCTTTGGTGACTTAAAAAATGCTATCAATGCCAAGGCAGTGGTACAGAGGGATGTTCTTCACTCGACAAGGAACACCGAGGGGAAGAAATCCCCAGAAAGACCTGAGAGATGTCGTTCTGTTCCACTCTCTTTGACAACAACATGGCAGCTGATTCTTTGGCTAGGGCCTGCTGCAAAGAGGGCAAAGGAGTCTTCAGAAACTTCCATTAGTTTACAAAAAACCCAGTGGTTGTAAGCTACCCTGCTGAAGTGGCTTCCAGAGCCATGTGGCGATTTGTCAAGTGACTTTTGGTGGCTGTGTCAACCAAATTCGGACAATCACACTCTTCCTCAATCTCAATGGATGTTTCACAGCTTGGCTCGTTCACCCAGAATGTGCTGCTCAATGCTTTCTGAACCCACTACCAACCCTTCCAGACTGCAGTAATTGGTTGGAAGTAATGCTGATGCAATTGTAATTTCTCGACTCGGGGATGATATCAATGAATTCACAGAGATTGTTACCGAGCTAAGCAGTTGATCTTGGTGTGAAATGGTTTCCAATGTGTTGCATAGAATGAAGCAGTTTTTGACTCGGAAGAGTTCACAACTATTCAAACAAGTCTGGCTGCAATGTGATTTGATATCCAACTGGAATACCAGGATGCTGTTGATGCATCACACCATGGGAATCCAGTCCTTGTACAGACTATTTCTTTGGGTGGGCCTGGGCGGCCTCGTATCTACATTGATCCCGATTCCCTTTGATGGGCCTATGGCCAGCGATCTGCTGCAGGCATCAGTAGGTTTCTCGGGGTCGGATGATCCACTGTGCGAAATGCCCTTATCGAACATGGAATTGCTCAGCCACAGCTGACTCCTTTCCAAACAGCCAGTTCTCCCACTGACAATATTGATGATAATGATGATATTCTGGATCCTGATCTTCTGATCCCAGCTGCTGGCGAGTTTCCTCCCGGAATCGAAAATCTGGCTCCTCCATCTCAGCCAACTACTTTGTTTACTGGTCCTGTGTCCGAAATCTCAGATGATGACCTGGATATGCTTCTTCTCCGCTTGCGCACCCATTATCAGTGTGCAGGTCTCAGCATGCTCAATGGAATGCTGCGCCGTCTCGGTCATTGTGTTCCCACTGAAAGGGTCCGCCAATCCCTCCAAATTTTTGAGCATATATGGATTCGTTGTCGAGAATATCATGTCCTGGGTCCCAACTCGCTCTGGCATCATGATGGTCAGCATGGTAATCTTTTGTTTTCACTTCATTTCAATCATTCTTATGGCTTTGAAATATAGGGGTTAATCCGATGGGGAATTATTATTCATGGTTTCATCGATGGCTATTCCATCTTATCACTGGCCTCGGTGCAAGTAACAACAATACAGCTGACACTGTCTTGGAGCTATTCCTCAATGGTGCTCGGGTGTATGGTGTTCCATCCAGGATGTGTGGGGATCATGGTGCGGAAAATCTTTATGTTGCAGCCTGGATGGAGGCCCACCGTGGAGCTCATAGAGGGTCATATATCTGGGGAAGGTAATTGCACAACACTGCTATCAAATTATTTGTGTTTACATTATTTTTAATAGAAGTGTTCATAATGTCCGCATTGAACGACTTTGGGTTGACATCACTGCTCAGGTTGGTGTGACCTGGGCCGAGCATTTCACTGCCCTCGAAATCCGATATGGGCTTGATATCAACAATGTCGCCCACATTTGGTTTCTGCATTTCCTCTTCCTTGCCACTATAAACACCCAACTTGCCTTTTTCGCTGAGGCATGGAACCAGCACCAAATCCAGATCCGTATTCAACCAACCTGTCATGGAATCACCCGGGTTCTACTTTTTCGTGTGATGTGTCTGTATGGATACAGACGCGTCTTAGCGGCACGGGACTCTCATGACGCCGCCATGTGACCTTCTCACGGTTGAAACCCGGCCTCGGATTCTAAAGCCGCAGACTCGGGGAGTCTGCGCCACGGGATACAGAAGACATTAGGGACTAGGAACCCATACAGACGGATCCTAGTCCCCGGACGCACCACGGATGACTGAGAAGAGTACACAAAGTACAGGAGTGGTTGCAAACCCGATCGGGGTTTGAACCACTGGATACGATGACACTTAGGACTAGGAAACCCGAACGTCGGGTCTCCTAGGTACACCGACGCCACGGAAACCAACACAAAGGAGTCTAGGAGTATCAGCATTAACACTCCTTAATGCTGCGGTACAGGAACTGATCGCGACTGACCGCAATCACTTTAATTTATTAGAAGCCTATATAAGCACGGTAGAATCTCCATGTACAGTAGATTCTACCTTGTCTAATCCCAGGCTTCTACTTTGGCTCTCTTTGACTCGTTCCGGGTTCTGCCTCGCATCCCGACCTACGACATACGGCCTCCTAGGGAGGACGCCGTACGACTGGTCTTATTGCTCGGGGAACACACGAGCTATTAGTGTCTATCGGGTTTCTCCTGGTTGGGGTTCTCGCCGGGTTACTCGCTGTTTTAGCCGACCCAGAGGCCGTTGCTGACACAATCCTTGGATCAAATAATATTGACTCTTCTTTCTTAAGTGTCCGAGTTCTGGGGGAAGGATAGTAGAAGACATACATTGGGCTCTTGAATTGACGTCCCCAGAGGACTGCCGGGTCTGCTTGCTCCCAGTTTTGAAAGCGACAATCTCTCCATTCGGGAGGCTTTGCATGTATACCCCATCCTCGGTGCTGCGATACAATCTTTGGATGTTATCCCGGCTGCTCAGCCCGTAGGTCGAGAATGCGAGAGTCTGCGTGGGGCCTAGCTTGTGTTTGCTGGAGGGTTGAGTGTGGATGGTGATGTGGTAGTCTGTACAACAATTTAGTCTGTGGAACAAAGTGTCACGGGAATGTACATACCGGTCCTGCCGAACCACCACCTCCCTGCGCTTTGGCGGCGGTGCCTGCCCATCCCGTTCATCCAAGCCACCCCACAGGCACGTATCAGCTCCTCCAAATCGGATTGCCCCCGTCTCAAGCTCGACCACCACCTCCGCCGTTGCTTTCCGCCCCATGAAAACACAGTGGTCGTCGGCCGCAGCAAAGCTGAAGGGCGCCATATCAACGAGCTTGGGCATGGAGTACGGGAAGCGCCGGAGTGGGCTGGAAGGTGTCACCATGACATATATGTCCCCCCGACTGCGGCTCTATAATGTATGTCTTCTGGCACGCATTCAAGTCGTCTGTGAGGTCCGGATCCTGGTTGATGTAGTGTGTGCGGACCAGTGGCATGAGTGATGAGAGCAGCGAAGCAGTTGTGCTCAAGGAGGAGGAGAACAACAACATGGACCAGAGAGTACGGCCCGTGGGGTGATTGAGGGCATGGAATTTGCCATCGACCGAGGCGACGAGCACAATATGAGTAATTCAGAGTACGCTAGTGCTTTGAAGCACTCAGGCTTGCATTGTTTCAGTAGGTTTCAACATTCCGAAGATGGGTCTGCGGTGAAGCCAGACTCAGAGCAGCATTGATTGCCAGCTTCAATCAAGTATCAATTCTGGTTAGATTGTGGCAGATGATAGAAATCAGCCGATTCTCAGGCGGCCAGGCCCATCCTGTCCGAGAAGTTGATGATTTTGGGGGCAACATGAGGATTGTGAGAATGGTGAGTATGACAGCAGTGAGTGGACGCACAAGACAAATGGATGCAAGGATATATTAATGCGTGACAACAAATCAGTACTGTGATGTAGCACGAGGCAGGGGAAAGTGAGGAAGAGACAGATATGTAATTCTGGGTTTAAAGTCGGTTTTGTTTACTTATTAGCTGGACATAGTCGCATCACATTGACCTGTCTCTCCCAGAATGCGAGCACCTGGCAAGACAATGGATTGTCTGGGAAGCTCTATGAAATATCTCAGTGTTAATTTGTTCTGCCGAGTGGGAGAGCTAACCTTAAGCCAATCAAGTACTGCGCGAAGGTTTCTATCTGATACTATGGCTCTATGAAAATTTTCATGTGCCCCTACATCTATGGCCATTTGGTGACATAAATCAGGACAGGTCGAATGTCGCGAACTCGCAGAGTAGCCTGTGACTTGTCCCGCATGTCTCAATGAGCCACAGGTAATGTCTGAAAAATCCTTAAGCAGAATGATTGAGGAATAATAGAGTAGTCACCTACGGATATAGTTCACAAGGACCTCCTGCAAGTGTCCTTCTAGCACGACCAATCCAACGAAGCACCAGTTCTTCTGCAATATAGGAGGGTTCTGAGTAGAGCCTCCCGGCCCTCCGAGGGTCAGCCAAAAGTCAATTGGTGAATCTCCGCTGGGGAAGGGTAATGGAAAGAGCTCAGGGAACTTGAGGAAGGGGGGGAAGACTGTGCCTGCCCAACCAAAGAGGGGAAGGTGATAATTGATTTCCAAACCAAGTAGAGGAGCTATAATTTGACATTGTGAGACAAGGTGAAGTTCCGGGTGTTGGGAAAACAGCTCAGTATATATTGTGTCGTACTTGAACGTCGCTGTGCTTGGATCCTTGCTGATGTACAGGTGATCATGGAGCCTGGCGACAGCTTCCAAATCATCCCACAGTTGAACCAAGTCCGGTGGGTATTGAGGGCCTCTCTTTTGCCAGTTGGAGTAGTATGATCAGTACCTTTGCGAACAAAAGTGGGAAAGAATGTGTACCTTAGGCCATGCATCTTGGTGTCTGTTCAGAAACAGATGATTCTGCACAGTACGATTCTGAAGGAGATCAATCAAAGCTTTCAGAAGGGGTCGCATTCTTGAGCAGGTTTGACAAGTGATATGATACATCCCTGTCGAAGGATCAGTTACACATGAGTTGTGTGAAAGGCATGATGGCTTGCTTATAAAGATCTCGTTGAGCATTGGCTTGTGGTGGCTTATAGCCGAACAAATATAACAGGCGGTAAAGGCATTCCTCATCTAGACACGGGAGTGAGATACACCACTGCCTTGATCGTCTTGTATCAGAAAGATAGTCGCCAAAGGATGCATGCAAAAGTCAATGGGTGCCTTGTATGTCCGAAATCCAAATCGAGTTCGAATGGGTGGCACCCTTAAACAAGGAGTGTAGACGGCGTAATATCAGGCGACATTTTCCAGTACGCAGATCCAGAAGGATGTCAATCTCTTCAGGATCCACAGTTATCCTGCCCCTGCGATCCTCCTTGCCTATGCAAATGGTATGCAAGATACGAAGCTGCTGTTCCTCTTGCTCCTGCGGTACAACAGAGAGAATTTGAGTGTACAGATCATCAAGTGGGGCAGTACTCCGGGGATCAAGCTCCAAGACAGAATTGAGTCTATCTGCAGGATGGTGGTACTCATCATCGATAAAACGGATGACAGTGGTAGCATAGATGAAGGTGGCAGAAGATGTTCTGACCAACTGATTGACTGCGTCCAGTGAGGGCCACTCAGGTTCCAAATATATTCCTCGGGCAATGAACTCGCAACGTATCCGGGAAAATTCTGCATGGAAGTATGTTTGGATATCATGGTAGGCAGACTCGTCTGCAGAGAGTGCAAAATGCTGACAAATGGCAAATGTCTCCTCTGTTTCCAGCACCTCACGAAGATGTGGTTCTGGACGGCTAACTATAAGAAGCCTAAGGTGGAGATTGTGATGCCGGATTGCGTTGATGAACAGGCGTAGAATTTGCTGCTGGATCTTATGATCTGCGCATTCATCTAGTCCATCCAGCACAATCATAGGGGTCCTCTGAAGATCTGAGAGTTTTTTCAAGGGCTCAACAAGAAGTGCTTGGAAGGAGATTGCCAGGGCACGGCCAACAATGAGTTTATCTCCTTCCACGGCTTGCTGGATTGGAAGAAGTAGTTCTGTTACGGAAATTGCCAGCTGGTATGCAATGGTGGGGATCAGTGAATGCCATGTTCCTCGTTTTGAATGCCCACGCTGGAAGAAGAATGATGCTCCAAGTCGGCCTTCAGTTTGAAGGCTCTTGGCAAACATCTGGGCAATGGCTGATTTTCCCGCTCCTGCGCAGCCATGGAGCCACAAGATGGTGCTTTCAGTGCTGGTATCAGTAGACCATGAATGAAGCATTTCCATTATATCTGTCCTCGTCCCTGGATGGCAGGCTGGTTCTGGGAAGCGCTCTCCTGAGTCATGGAGAGCTTCCATGGCTACGTGGTGGTAAAGCAAATCAATGCCTAAAAGGAAGTCTTAATTTGCTGTCAGAACATATAAATCTAGAGACCACACCAGACTCTCCATACGAAGTCATGCTGAGCTGTGTCATGTCACCAGCAATGCTGTTGAATGTGTTTGAGTTATTTTGGCCAGCCCACCCTTGTGCTGGTGCATTGTGGTTTTGCAATGGCCGTTGGAACTGGGAGGGATACACAGGAAGACCATAGGTTACATTGACTGTTTCGGGAGTGGGAGACTGCAAGGAATATGAAGACTCTGGTTGATCATCAACATACTGAATCTGAGGGCAGAGATGTCCTGTCGCTGTCTGAGATGACTACTGAAAGAAATGGAGATATGGGCTTACCGTAGGGCCGTGTATCCTGATTCCTCAGCACTCTTTGACTTCTGATTGGCCCAATGGAACCACTGCTCCCTGTTGTTATAGCTGATGCGACCATGATCAAATATTGCACATCCTCCACATACGTGGACTTCACCTTGTGAACCTGTGGCCCCCCTTGAGCCGTGGGTGGTCCCTGCTGACCTCGTTGCCCGGTAGAAGTCCCGCCGGTGCGACATGGGAATTAAACACTTGTGACATGTTGCCCGCCACACTATTGAAGGTCCCTCCCTCGATGTGGGTACCGTTGAGAGAGAAAGCCATGGTGAAGGTAGTGGACAGAAGGAAAGGACGGGGCAAGTGACAAACTCGTGTCTTCACGAGGCAGTGCATAGTTCCGACAGCTTCCTTGCTTACTTGGGGAACACGAGTTGAACACAAGTTGAACATGAGAGCAAGCTTCCTAAAACGGACGTCGGCGTTGAATGAAGGCCGTGGAGGCTGTACTCAATGTCATCTTATTATGTGCGACGTTTCCTCAAATACACTAAACGCTATCTGCCCGCCCCTGCCCGCCCGCGCCGCCGCGCTGCCGCGTCCACGCGACGCGTTTGTTTGCGCGCGTGTGGCGGCCACTCTCTCGCTTGCCGACGCCACTGCAATGGTTGTCTCGCTTCGACAGATCTCGACAGATTGTCCGACGACATGTACAGTCCTCCTTGTGAATATATTCGACTATCGTGAGCATTGTCCCGAACAAATGTATCATGAGTAGAGTTCTGACAGTTATAAAGCCAGGATGAGCTATGGTACCGTGCAGATGCTGCCGAATGCAAATCAATTCTGGCCGGTCAGATCGGCCAGATGTGTTCTGTTTGAGTCCTCGTGCTGACCGTCACCATCGCGCCGCAACGGCCACTCTGTCTTTTTCGGATTTTTTGGCGACCTCTAAAATCGCTCGCAGTCACTTTGCGCCGTCTGGGATCGCGTCCATCAGCTTGAAACCGGAATGGGGACATGGCAAAAAGACTGTCACTGTCAATTGACATTTTGCCTGCGAGCTCACCAATACTTGGACTTAAAGCCGTCGAACGGGCTTTATTCGATTTCTATACCACTTTCTTACTGGAACGCCCTCCCCTCCGTTTTTCTGGCTCGATTTAAATCTCCAACATACCTGTCCCGTACATATCCACCCCTTAACGAGCCAGCAAGCGAACATTTCAGACATCTATTGAGAAGTCCTGCGCCGTGCCTGCAGCGGTAAAATACGTGCGTTAAAAATCCTGTCATGTTATTTAGTGCTATGCAGAGATATTCATCATGCCGCGGTTCTAGTCGGTGTGTTTCCCCCCTTGCGCCAGCAGCTCCTCAACCCCAGATGGAAGAACTACCTTCGGCTTCAGCAGGATAGATCTCGTCTACGCTCCGTCGACTTTATCGACCGGGACAGCCCGAGCTCGCACGTACACAACACCGCTTCACTCGCCTGTCCCGCGCCATCGACAACATCCACCATTGTTTCCGCGTCGAATGGAACTCCCGGTGCCGCGGAGAGTCTTGAGCTCGCACGCCGTCACCTCCGTCCCCACCGCCTTGTTCAGCCCGAGCGCCAGCCGCACCAGTGCAGCAATGCGGTCCGAGAAGCGTTTCGCGATCAGGACATGCAGTGCCGCAGAGCTGCTCTTGAAGCCCGCCGTGAGCAGTACGTTCACGAACGCGTCGACGAAGTAGTCGCCCAGCTCCGGAGTGCCGTGGATGAGCTCCTGGACGTGCGCGTGCGTGAGGGCCCGCCACCGCCCCGCGGCGACCTGGTCTTGGGATGCGCGCACGCGCTGGTAGATGTCCGCGAGCAGCTGCTCGTCCTCAGGGTCCTCGAAGAACCACGACGCGCATCATCCACCGCGCGTACTCGATCATCCCGCACTGGAATGCGAGGTGCACGAGGGCGGGGTCGTCGTGGTGGTCTGAGCTGCGCAAAATATCGACCAACCCGTGTCCCAGAATTTCCGTTGCGCGCTCGTACACCTCGCCCATCTCCTCCGAGTCTGATTCAGTGGCCTCGTCCGGATTCTTCTCCTCAAACTCGAACGAATCCGCGAGAAAAGCGGCGGTCTCCCTGATCTCCGTGTTGAGCGCTTGAACCAGCACCAGGACCGCCTGATCCATCAACCGATCCTCGCCCTGGAGGCGCGTCTGCGCATCCGCCAGATCGGCCGTCTTTGCCGCCAGTTCTTCCAGCACGTCCCGTTGTTCCGTCTTCTCCGCGATCAACTCCCTCACCTCTACCTCGCGCCGCGTCAACGCCGCCTCCAACACGCGTTTCCCCTCCCTCGCCTTCTCCAGCTCGCCCTCCGCGCCCCGCAGGCTGGCCCTCCAGCGCCTAGACCTCGTGCGTGAGTCCCTCGACCCGATCCGCGCGTCCTCCTTCGCGGCCTCCACGGAGCGATGGAGCAACGCCATCTCCGTTGTCCTTGCTCTCTATCGCCTTCCGGAGCAAAGAAGATCTTCCTGCGCCTTTTTGGTGGTGTATTTTGAGCGCCGGAACGCCTCTTAGCGAGGTAGCCTCCCTCCTAACCCTCTGCCCCCGCCCGTTCCACGCTACGCCGTCGCCTGTCCTACAATACGCCGTCGTAACTCATTCTGCACCTCGCCGCCGCCCATCCTCCGCCACTTCGCGGCCACTCTTACCGATTGCCGCGACGCCCGTGCCACCCTGTGCGTCAATGCCGGCGTCCGCCACCTATCTCCCTTTTTCCCTCCTGCTCGACTCTACCTGTCCCCCTTTTCGGCTCGACTCCATAACCGCCCGCCAAACAATGGAAGAAAATTTTCTTTCGTGCAGCAAACTGCCTATAGCCCCGGCTGCAGCACCCTCAACGCGGGTCGTCCTTCGTCTGCCCCACTCCAGGTCTGTCCCATTCATTTCTTTGTTTCCCCCAAAATATTCCGGTCACATTTTCCTCCCGAAACTCAGATATCATAATCCATCGTACTCTCAATTCCACCCCAAAGCGCTACGTCCGATGACGTCCATTGGAAATGGGTGCAACGGATGCAGCGTGTATACGAAGAAAACCGCCAGCGTTTCTGCCAGGAAGGCGGGTAAATTCCCTCGACACTCCGCTATCTCCCTTTCTCCTCTATTTCGCGTATGGAGCCCGAGGGGAGTGTAGGGATTACGAGCTCGGGGCGGATTTGTGGGCCTGTGAGTTTTTCTTTTCTTTTTTTTCTCTGTCTATTCGTTCTTTCAAGTTTTTCTTCCTTTCGATTTCTGTTTTCGCTGGCTTCATACCCTTCAATTTCGAGAGCGGACGGTTTTTGCTGCCGACTCGATTAATTTTTTTCATCGGTCTTCGATTTTTGGAGGGGGAGAGGAGAGAGGGGGTGTTTTTTTCTTCTTTTGGTGGTGTGCCTGGTGCGCGGCAGGCGCTGTCCCTTTGGAGACTCGTTTTGCGCGAGTTTCCTCTTGGGGGTTCTTGGGGCGGAGGAAAGTACGGGCAGGGGAGCGCGAGGAGCGGCGTCGCGGGGAGCGCGGGCGGAGTCTTGCTTGGCGGGGGGTCGTCGCACATACAAGCCTCGTCTTCCTTTTGGGAAATCTTGTGCGCGGGGGAGCGAGCTTCCACTGAGTTTGGAGGCGGAAAGTGCCCGGGGAGGTGGTCCCGGCGAGAAGGGCACGAAGCGCAGTCTCACTAAATGGCTGAACCGTGGCGTAAGCGGGAAGGGTAAGGCGAAGGCCCAGACCACGACCGACACGGGACGTTTCATCGAGAACGTCGACGGACCCAGTACGAAGCAGTGATCACCGGAGCGTGGAGACGATACCCGGATATTTATTATGCAAACGAACACCCTTTGATACCATTGCAACGTCGATACTCACTTGCTAATGTCCGCGTAGCTATCGCTGTACAATAAAAATGAAATAACGCACTACTTGACTTGAGACATTCGTCGCGCTCTTATGGGAGATCTGTATAAGTCCCGAGGCCTAGGATGCCATCGTCCAGAACCATGCGAGGAATGAATCAAACGTGCGTCTCAGGTTGTGCCAAATCACCACTACCCGGAATACAAATCGAAGGGTATAAAAAAGAAACATCAACTCCGAGCACCAATCCCTCCATGCGCAGATGCACCCCCTTGCTCCACGCATGCATCCTGTCCACCTCCGCCCGGCTCCAGCGCGCAACCGCCCCGTGATCAAAGTCGAGGTTCTGGGCATTCATCCAGCTCCTCGACGTTGCGTCTGTGCCAGCCGTAGTACCACTCGCCCTCGGCGACGCGGGACACGGAGCTTCGCAGCGCGGTGGTGCACGAGATTCGCTGCCGCGAGGGTGTCCGCCCCGCCCAGAGCCATAGACCGCTTCTTCATCACGACACTGCTCTTGTCCACGCGCGACGAGATGGGGATGGAGGGAAGCGGGAGTGTGCTCGAACAACTCACGCTTTTGGGAGCAGACTGAGAGAGGACGGCGCAGCGATGGGTGGGTTCTCGTCCTTAGCGGCGCCGGGATTGGGGCTGGGCGGGCGGGCTGTTCGCTCGATAGTCCGCGTTGTGGATCTGCCGCTTGTCTTTGGGAGTAGGTTCAGAGGGCGCCGCGTTTGCAGGGAAGGAGAAGACGATTCGTCTTGAGCAGGGCCGGGGTTGGGGCTAAGCGGTGGACCATTCGCTTGATAGTCCGCGTTGTAGATCTGCCGCTTGTCTGAAGGAGCAGGTTCTGAAGGTGTTGCATTCGCTCCAAAAGGAGAGGACAATTCGTCTTGAGCGGGGCCGTGACTCGGGCTTGGCGGGGGGAATTCGCCTGGTAATCGGCGTTGTGGATCTGGCGTTCAGCGCGCGGGTCGGGTCGTCTTTGATGATTCGAGGGATGCGTCTGGCAAGCGACAAGGGCGAGCGATTCTGGATTCTTGGACGCGACTGGATAGGCGTGGGCGGCGGTAGCGGCGAGAACGAGAAGGGCGAGCTTGTAAGTAGATGTACATGGTCGATAAAAGACAGGCGTGTGCTTGGCCGCTGCCATCAAATTCCCAATACTGGGTTGATTCAAACCGCTTTGACCTCCAAGAATTGAACCGGCTATGAGTTCTGCTCACCCAGAACTCCACCAAGCCAAATCAACTCTGCGCGCCATTCACAAGTCATTGTCCGATTTTCGACCTCTAGCTGCCTGATCTCCCGTTCTTCAACTGAAGCAATCAATGGTTCCTTGGACTCTGAGTCGACTGAGGATGGCCAATGGTTGACCGTTGCAGCAAGAAAGTATTCCTGGTCTTAAACGACTTAAGACTCGGTCAAAATTGATCTCGACGCGTTGGAAAAGGTGGGGTCTGCAGATATGTGATTCACTGGAAAAAGCAGTCTAATAAGCACATGCCTAAGATCTATAGCCTTAATAAAAGTGGCGAGCTCGTAGAGGGTGTGTCGGATGGTAGTACTTACTAGGAGCCGGTTTTTACTATGGCACTACAACTCAGCACGTTCTTATCCTGATCTTCGGCCCATTCTCTCCTCAAGGTCGCACGCAAACGAACGCTTCCACGAGGGTATTGGCCACCGGCCGGACGTAGCTCAGGTTGAGCACCGCCAGGTACGCCTGCCCCAGCGCCGTCACACCGCACCGGGATCCACAGCTCCTTTGCGGGAGGTACTCTCCGTGCAGCCGCCGTCGCCGCGAGGCTTCGAACACCCACCGCACACCACCCGAGGGCAAGCACCACCAGCCCCGTAGCTTTACACGGGGTTGAACCGGCAGCGCGAAGAGACTAGGGAATCGTGCACAGCAACAAGGTTGCAAGAGCAACGGAGCAGCCCTATGCACGATTCCCACTAATGCTGGTGTGCGGAGCGGGCAGGAGCGGACGAAACGGACTGAGACGGGGACAATCACGAGGGACGGGCACACAAGCGCTGCGGGGGCGGGTGCGACCGGCGGGGACAAAGGCCGCGCGCAGCCATGGGCTGTGTAGATCGGAACGTGGGTATCAAAAGCGCAGAATTTATGGGAGTGGGAAGTAAACATGACGAGCGCTGCACCGCGTGCACCGCGTTCAATGAGGGTGAAGACGGGAGCTTGGTCGGGCAAGGGCGCTCGACGAGCGCCGCCTAGCACGCGAGAACGGATGGCGCGAGACGATCGCACCGGGGAATAGCTGTTTGTACCTGTAAAAAAAATGAACAGTCGAGTACACGTGGAGTAAATGCCCACATACACGGAGCGACGGCACACTCACACCGCAAATAGTAATATTTCCTATAGGTTGGAAAGGGTAACGGAAAATGCCAGTTTCAGGGTGATAGGAAGGTGGAAGGATATTACCTATTTTCTAATCTCGGAAAGGCAAGCGGAAAGGACTATTTTCCGACGTCATTTCACAACCACCAGAAACAATAAGATTCATCTTATTGTGAAAGGCGAGCTGAAAGTAAATCTTTCCGCTCGTTTATCACATAAGCTGAATCTTATTGTTTCTGCACGAGCGGAAAGGCGTGCCGAAACTGGCCTTTTCAGGCCGCTATTCCGCCGAGCAGAAACAATAACAATCCGTTGGCGCGGAAAAGTCTGCGGAAACAGCCAGTTTCAGGATGACCCCGGGGTCGACCCGCAGGTCAACCCGCAGATCGACCCGCTAACCTTGACTCACTAACACTGGGGTCGACCCTCAAAGATACGGAAAAAAAATAATTCATTCGAGGCTTAGAACCGATGTACAAGTACACCTTGTATGAGATAACATTAAAATACGAGGGAGCAAATGGCCCCAAAAAACAGAAATATGTAGGTGCAGAGCCGTTCTTGAGCACCATGGCAAGGCAAGCACATGTGGCCGCCGAAAGGTGAGGCGGCGTCTGGTTTCCTCGCCCGGTTGATTACGGAGAGTGGTTCATCGGGTTTGGGCACGGGTGTCGGAGACGTAGCGAGTGTCGGGGTCACTAACACAGAGGACGATGTGAGCCAGACAGTGAACATGAAAGAGAACCGAGGGTATCAACACAGCCATTGTGTATGTGTGGGAGGTAATGGCCCGGAGGTCCGGTGAGAATCCGACTGTACAGTATCGCAGCAGGCTTGAGACGCTCGACGAGGAGAGCGCGGGTGGCGGGGAGCGAGAGGGAGGGAGGGTGCAGCTGTTCCGGTTCGTGCGCTCCTCTGCGCCCCCCGCCGCCTTCACCCTCCTCTACGTCCGCATCCTGGTCTTCATCGTCCCCGGACTCCATCTCGACGTCTCCGTCCCCATCGACCCTCATTGGGCGCGTTGTCGTTCTCCCTCGAGGTTGTACGCCCAACGACCTGGGGCACGACGCCGACAGTGACATCGGCTTCATCAACAACGCGCTCGACAGCGTCAGCCGCAATCGTCCACGCCCGCCCACATCCGTACCTTCTCCCCAGCAGCCGAGAGGACTTGTCAGCTGCGGTTCCCACATTAGTTCTCGGGTCCGCGCTCCCCAGACCACCTCGAGTTGGTCGTCCGCAACGACCAACACCGTCTTGTCGATCACCACCACCGAGTGAGCAAAGGGGTGTTCATCGCTCCTCCGCTTCAGCAAACCGCCTTAAACCCAACGGGGAGCGAATACATTCGGTGGACCCAACGTCAACGATCAGTGGCCTGCACGCCATCGCGCCCTCCGTCGTCCCAACAACTACCACCGTCTTGTCGACCACCATCACTTTGTGAGCAAAGGGGTGTTCATCCCTCCTCTGCTTCAGCAAACTCCCTTGAAACCCACCCATCCTCGACGCTAGGGCTCTCCCTTTACTGAGTCTCCGCCGTCCGCAACAACTACCACGGTCTTGTCGACTACCATCACTTTGAAGGGGTGTTCATCGCTCCTCCGCTTCAGCAAACTGCCCTAAACCCAATCCATCCTCGTTTACCGCCTCCTCACAATCCTCCCATCTTCCCCGCTCCCGATGACCCGCCAACGTCGCAGCCCGCCGCCAAAGAAGCGGAAGCGTACGCGTACCCGAGCACAAGAGCGCGAGCTGGCGAGAATGTAGGTTTTTGCCTTGTCCATATTTTTACTGAAATTTCTCATCCGAATGCAGCCGCCGACTTGACCCCGCGGACCAAATCTGCGCGCTTCTGGCCATAAAAGAAGACCGCGTCTGCTATTTGCAAGAAGGACCGGGGACCGTCTATTTTCACCGGGCAGCGCGACGACCACGGGGAGCTAATCGTGAAGTGGGGGGAGACATCTTGCCTGTCTCACAGGCAACTCGAGTACGAGGAGTGCGGGGGCACGGGGCAAACGCAGATGTGGTTCGTGGCGTTCGAGGTGCAGCGGCGTCTCCTCGCTGGTGAATTAATTTCTTTCGATTTTATTCTTCCGCGTCAATCGAGTCTTGCTAGAGCGCGTTATACGGCTGGGGCTGATTGGGCAAGGATATGGGCGGGTCCGATTCGAGGAGCCGTGCTCGTGCGGCACCAGCCATCGCGAATACCATTGGATGCGCCCGGGAGGCTCCCTGGAGGAGATCGAGACGATTGCCCGCGAGTGTTTGGCAACAATTGAGGAGTCTACGGTCATACGGTGAGTTTTCTCTTCTTTGGTTTCTTTCCACAACGAACCGAACATTTGAAGAAAAAACCTTCGTCCCCGAAGGCGGTGTGCACGGTACTCGGCGGGCTTGCTCAGATTCAGACGGCGCTGAGGCTCTCATTTACATTTGTATTTTCTTGGACCCGCGACTTGGTTTCAAGTCCATTGTAATATACTGAGGAGAAGTTAGCTGTAGCATATATTGTAAATCAGATTCGCGTACCACTCTTGCTTGTAGATTACTTCAAATGCCTATCTGGCGGTCTTCTTGGAATAAAAAAATGTTCCGCGACATGAAACGCCGAGACCCGCCGGGGGTTGATGCTCCCACTTTCCAGCGAGAATATCCTGGAAGGGCCAAGGCACGCCGCGTCCCATTTCGAGAACAAAGGCTATTGCGATGGCAAGACAAATCGCCAAAAGGGGAAATTGTGGCTGTGCAGGTGGAGGGTCGAGTTTGCTGAGTTTCTAATGCATAGAGAAAGTCGGGGAGGGACACCGGAGTAAAGGCCAGCGACCATCGCGAGTGTGAGATATGACCCCGAGGGGCCCCTGCTCCCATGTGCGCCCAAAAGAGTGGGCCGGGTCGGGGGGGAAGCGGGAGCGCAATACAGCTGCCCTGCTATGATATTGTTCCTTCAACCGCAGATGCGGGTCTACCCTGGTGTGTCTGGCACATGCAAGTAGCCATCGACTACAAACTGGAGTCGATCGACTCGCCCTGAGTGGAATTCTCAGCGGATGACGTTTTGAGAGTTACGCCAGACATACCTTAGTCTCCGTAACTTGGAAACATAAAGAGTGGATAGAGGGGGAGGGAGCCCTCTCCCCTGGATGGCATTCGAGCTCCTGGAAGACTCCAATTGAGGATCTGAGAAAGCGAGGTTGCCGACGCAGGTCGTCGACGAAGCAACGAGACCTCCCAACCAGTCTGCGTCACAGTGAGTCGTAGATGGGGGTGGACTCGGGTCGTGCATGGGTGATACGGCGATGCACTTTACAGCATGAAATCAGCATTAATGTAGACTAAAACAATAAGAACGAGATGCAGACCTTGCAGGTGAGGATTGTTGCTCACAGCACGCTCTCGCAGAGGCGGCGCATGTTCTGTTCCTTCATCTCGAAGACAGGTACAGACATAGTTCTCGTACACGCCATGGGGGCACACAGAAACGCGTCTTATCACGCTTTCCCGCCGCCTGCCTCCCCTGCGGATCGAAACGAGAAAGATGTCGAATATGGACTGTCGAGACGATCATACGTCGGTGAGATATCACCCAGATATTGGCCTTCCAGCCTGTGTACAGCATCAAGAAGAGATTGAGCAAGTTTTCAGCAGATTACCTTGCAGGAACTGTCCGGCAAACCGATCTCCTTCGCGAAGCTTTTAGAGCTTGGTCGGCACTCTGTCATTGCCAATACGCGACGGCCAAGCGTTATATACCTGGTCGCCAGAGTTCGGCGCAATCTACGGCACAGGCGATGAACACCTGGTCGCAATCCTTGGGGAACCTGACCGGCAAAACAACCACCTTCACAAGCTTTTGAAGCTTGATCGACACCCGGACATCGCTAGTACACGACGGCCAAGCGCTATACACCTGGCCGTCAGAGTTCGGCGCAATCCACGGCACAGGCGATGAACACCTGGTCATGGTCGTGGCGCTGGGGAAGTGAGGTCACATCTGTGACACACTCTGAATCTAGTCACGCGCTGGGTCGTCGACCCTAGCCAGTCCAAGACCATTAATATTCTAAGACAAACACTGAGGAATTTGAGTTTGAATGCTATTGATTTTTCGAGATATCACATCAAGATGAATAATGTACATGTATCATACATAATGAGCATCCAAAAACTACGCAGAGAGGAGCGAAAGAACTGCGGCCGCTGATATCCGCTCGTGTGCCGCCAAACATTCCTTAACCCTCTTGTCGTACTTCAGTCCGTGCTTCCACTTCCTGGGATTCAGCAAAATAGCGTCGCCTCGTGCCATCTGCGCAACTCGGTTTGGTACCATTCTTCACAATGCGGCGTCCACCAACCCGGGTATAAATTGCCTGACGCCCAAGCGTTTGGTTTGGGCCACCACGAAAGGTGGGACATCTGCTCGGCGTTGGCACCAGAATCAAATTCACCTAAGGTTGGGGTGAGTAAGGGTTAGGCTCGAGATGACCTCCACCTACCAGTTCCGACATGATACACGCCACAGAGAATACCGATTTCGCGGTCAGTGAGGCTGTCATACCAGTATGCATAACTCGATTCCTGATCCCACAAACACACGCCTGTCTCGTAAACATTTTCGCTTGGGCCATGGAGAAGGTTATCTTCGGACACCTGCGACCGCGCCAGCCGGGCAATCACCCCGCCATACTGCAGTGCAACGGAACCTCTGCTCGTATGCAAAAGAGAGTTCCGCTGGACAAAGTACGCATGGTAGTCGTGATTGTCTGCCTTGTAGCCAGGGGCGCGATATCCAAGACCCGCTCTCTCACGTCGAAGCGCGCGTTGAGTCTGGCCTGCCGAATGGAAGAGGCCGTGGGCTGGGTCGTGTGCATGATCTCCGAGCTAACAATGGCCATCCAAAATGTCATGCCGCGCAACAAGAGGTGTCTTGCAACGTCCTTAACCCGTGGACCCCACTCCTGACGGATGATCTCGAGTACATCGGCTGCATTGTGCAGCAATAGGACGTCGCTGCCGATTCGACATCCGTGGTCGCTGACTGCATAGTACACATTGTCAGAATGGTCATGCATGTTGCGTAGAACTTTGCGATGAACTTCGTAAGGCCATGGTCGATGGAGGGCAGAGGTGGCTTGGTGGAAGTCGAAGAGGCTCACGGCGATGTCCCCTGGCGAGCTGCCTTGCAAACATTGGGCGAAGAAAGCAGCCGCGAGTGCGGCGGACGCTGCATCGTCCTGTCCGACCAATCTCATCACAACCAAAGGAGGAGGGGCGTCAAAGGGGGCCGGTACATTATGGCCCTCGACAAAGCCAAAGCGAAGGTTGAGGGCGTGAAGGACATTGGTAGCGATCTGCTCATATACGGGTTGCCCCTGGGTGGAATTCTCCTGTTCAGGATCTTGACCTGAAGCGCTCGTAGCCTTGAGGTATATGCGGGTCAAGGCATGGGCTGAAACTTCTGCCGCACCAGTGGGTCTGAACATCTCTGGAAGCCGCTCATTGTAGTAGATGTCATTCTCGTCGTCGTCGGGAAAGGGATCACGCCAGTCGTGCCGAGGGACCAGGTCGCGGTCAGTGAGAACCACATCCCCCACTCTCGACAGGCTCGTCGTTGTCGTCAGGCGGGTCGTCATCGCCAGGATGGTCATCATCCCCAAATGCTGAGCATAGATCCCATTCGTCTTTGAAAGAATCATAACGACGCTGTGCCGGGGGATAGTCTTCGAAATAGGCTTCGTAATTACCACGACCCGCGGCGTAGCGGATGTAGTGCCCACTGTCTTTCTCCCAATAGTACACCCGACTACCTCTCTTGCCCGGCGGGAGTCCCTTTTGGGCGTGGGCTTCACGCTGCGCTCGAGCTTGTCTGTCGTTCAGACTCTCCCTCTCGGATCTACGGGAGTTTTCTGCCTGCCGGCGAAGGAAAAAGGCATCAAGGGATTCGCCCGCTTTTGGCCGCTATCTTTTTCGATAGGCGGAAAGTCGAGCAGCTGGGCAGGAGGGCGGGAGAGGGAAGAAGAGGCCGCAGCGAGTGCAGCTGAAGCTGAGGACGAAGGGATCGGTTTTGAGCAGTCGAGTGGGAAGAGGAGGTCGAGTGGGAAGAGGTGAGGCCGCAGCGAGTACAGCTGAGGACGAAGGGGTCGGTGCGTGGGGTCGACCAGATTCAAATGTCCCGTCTCCCAACATATTCCATGGGTTGAAGGTCACACGGCCGGGCAATGCTTCGAGATAGTCCATTTCCTCAAGGTCGGTAAGAACCTCCTGCTCTTCAGATATTTTGTCGAAATGAATTTGGTACGGTGGGAGGACTCCCAATGAAAATACAGGGGGATGTTGGGCTGCTCATCGATAATGGTGTCGAGAAGCCACTCCAGACCCGTAAGTTCTTCAGGCAGCCAATCGTGGGTGTTTGTGGGACCGACGTGGAATAGCCCACCAACACGCGGAGCAGTCCAGTCGCAGCAACCGAGGTTTCGGCCCAATCTATTCAGGAAGCGTGGAGTCCTGTCTCTTGGGCCAAGAGAACTTGCCACGGCACGTGTTCACCTTCCGCCCGTTTTCGCTTCCCAAGGTTCGCGCCAGCGTCCCGTCCGTGTTCGCGTCCTCCTTGTTTTGCGCATGATACCGCATACACCACAGCCCCATGCTTAAGAAGCCGAGAAGGGGTAGAAAGCCCCGTCTGGCGTTCCACGCAGCAGCGCGTGCGTTGTGTTCAGACTTTCGAGTTATCCCGAACCCAAAGTGGAATGGCGAACCCCATGGACAATCCGTCGGGAGGGATGCGATTCCCCAAGAGGGAGATAACGCCGCGGGCAAAGCTGCGCAAGGCGGCGTCAAACTCCCCCCATGCCATCAAGGTATCGTATTTCAGACACCAGCGACCGGGGGTGTGTTCCTCGATGGGCAAGCTGTCCCAGGTATACTCTAGGACGCCTAGAAGCGGTCCGTGCCACGGATCATGTTTAGGGATGAACATAAGATATGCGCTTCTGGCATCTATATAGCTGGGGTTGTTGAAGTGGGGGACACGCCGGCTGGTGAAGTCCAGGGGTGGATGCTCTTTGGGGGAAGGTGTCCGTAGAACGAAGTATGGCCAGCCGTTAATAACACCATTGATTTGTTCGCCAATGCGGTAATGGCCAGTGAGGGGCCCTCGGGTCTGGAGAACACTCAAGTGATGAGAATCGACACGCATCTCAGGAACGGGAGGCTTACAGGGACAGTGGGTGACTTTGAATCCTTGGATTTAGAATCCTTGGACTCCGAGGCGATGCGCGAAAAGGTCAGAGACATGGGAATGCTATTATGGTTAGTGCGGGCTTTTTGAGATGCATGAAATTAGACGTACAGGTCCACAAGTTAGTTCGGTTAGCCTGGACGGCACCTCCAGTAGATAAACGCGTAGAAAGGCTTGGAACTCGAGCGGCGGCAGCGATTCAAGACTGCCAAAAGGTGAACTTCTGGGAATCCGTTCAATATACGACAACTGCCAAAAGTTAAACTTCTGGTAATTCGTCGCCAATCGTCGTGCGTTGGTACACTTGGCGCGACCCAAAGATGTACTTCTGGTCGCAGTAAGAGCACGAATGTGACCTGTGACCCGTGACCTGATGCACCGTTATCGTTATCTACATCAAACTGACCTTGACCACAACGATCTCGATCTGGTGTCCATCGCCACCTCGAGCTGAATCATTCCAGTTTCTCGCGTGTCCATCGCGTGAAAGACTACACTTGCTGGCTGCCGGTGTTCGCTCTGGTGTCCATCGCTAGCTCGAGCTGAATTGTTCGAGTTTCCCCGTCGAATGGACAAATTCTAGTCGACTCCTGCTTCGAGCCCGCTTCCACACCAAGACTTATTCGGGTCCATTGTATGCACGGGTCTGAGCCGCAAATATTACAGAGACGCCCCGCAGTTCACAACATCTCGATCTGGTGTTTATCGCTAGCTCGAGCTGAACAGTTTCTCGGTCCCCACCGCGCATGCGCAAGAGACCGTTTCGCAGGTGCACTCGGCAAGAGAGTCGCAGCTCCAACCACCCACCACCGCTCTCTTCTGCTTTCGCGTCGATCCGATGTTTATCGTCGGATGGATGAATTTTGGTCAGCTCATGAATGGCGCGTTTAAATTCCAAGAAGCATATTCGAGTTGAAATAACTAGGCCAAGAAATTGTATATCTGCTACGAGCTCAAATAACTAAGCCAAGAAATTGTATATCCGCTACGACTGGTCTTTGAGCCCCAAGTTCGACACTGCTAGCTTCAAGATTTTGAACGCTTCCTTCGAAATCTCCAACTCCTCTTCGACGTCGCTTCCGAATGTCGCCAATTCGTCCTCCAGCCACTTACCGTTGTATATCTCACGGGGAACTCGCGGCGGAGGGGGGGGTTTCTGACGTGAGTTGAGATTGGACGCGTGGCCGCTTGTTGAGAGGTTTGACGGCAGTACTCTCTGCAGCGCGGTCGATCCAGTGCAGATACTTGGTGACCTCCTCCGAGCGCCACGGGCATATCTTAACAAGATGAACAGTGGTGATCATCGTCTTCCCCGCAACCGCTGTCTCTGCATCAATGTCATCTTCAGAGGACATTCCGCCAGTCCCAAGGTGCTCCAGCAGTTCCAAAATCCACTGCCAATTTTTGGCGGTTTCTTGGCTCTTCTTTGCAGTTTCGATGTGCATGATTTTCTTCACGACACGGATTCTCCCCTCCAGTTTCTGTAACTGGGTTAGCCCGCATCTATTCGATACGCATGAACACACTCACCTGAGTCTTGCGGGAGAGACTCAAGACTCGGGTCGCCCGTTGCGCTTCATACGCCTCTGCGCGCATGCGAGCCTGTTCGGCGGTTTCTCCCATGCGGGGCTTGATGCTGTTTCCACGCCCGTTGTGCGTCTTTGAGGAGGCCGTGGATCAATGCTTCAAGATAGTCCCCCCGAAACATCAGGAAGACCGCACTTGTTTTCCGTAGCTGCACGCATCTTCAGCGCCTTCTCTACCATCGCATCGATGATGCGCTGATTGTAGAAGGCTGCCGCATAGCCCTTCCCGAAGTAGAAGGGACTCGTGGCATCTACTTCGAGATGCCCCTCATTGGCCTGTTTTAACGATCTCGTCCGAGGCTGGCCGGTTAGTCCACGAAATCTTTTGCTCGATTCAGGCGAACGGACATTCGCCACACCTCTCGGATTAACTCCTGAAGCAAACTCAGCATGTTGCGGCGGAAAACGTGCCGAATTGACGAACCTTCCACTTCAGGTCTTCTTCATCGGTCAATAACCCCTGCTGCTGCTTGCCGTGCCATCTTGACCAACGTCATCTTCGAAGTTCTTGTTCGCCTTCTGTGCGTGGTGACGCCGAAATTTTTAGCGGCCCATACTGGCCAAAATGGTCTGTACCATCCCTTCAACCCGCTGAGAGACTCTTGGATCATCCCAGTCAATGGACTCGAATGGCCTTTGAGGATTAGGCGCGCCGTTGGCTGGCCTTTGATCGGGCGCGCTGTTGGCCGGGGTTGGTATGCCCATATTGTCGTCAACCAGTTCTTCAACGGCAACGAGGGTCGGGATACGCGTGCCCCCCGTCCGCAGCGTTACTTCGACCAATCGCTGCTCTCGAGTCGGTTCCTCGATGAAACGTGGTACCAACGCTGGAGAAGCTTGAGGGAAGCCTGGCCCCGCACGCTGAGGCGCAGACGCCACGAAACTGGTCCGCGAAATGAAGGCCGCCAGCTTGTTGTCATACTCGGCCTTGCAAATTCGTCAAGCTCGCGGCATTCTCTAGAAGAGAAATCCTACCTTCTGTTTCTCGAGCTCTTGCTGTTTCTTGGCCTCGCGCTCTTTCGCTGCGGCTTCAGCCTCCTTCGCTTCACGCTACGAATTGTAAATCAATCCTTTGCCTCTGGGTTGCAAGAGCTGGACTCACGACAGTTGCCTCCATTGTCTGTAGCTTGAGTTGTTCGCTTTGGTGGAGTAGTGTCATGCCCGTTTGGAACATTCCTTCCCAGTGCTTGCTGATGGAGCCCTCCATCTCTATGGCCTGCGCAAGTATGGTGTCACAACGCGGAAGCGGGGGTTTCAAACAAGATTACCTGATGTGCCATCTGGTGCCCCATCTCTTCCCGATCTGCCAATAACTGTGCATTTTCACGCTGCAACTGCTCGATGGTTGTCTTGCAGGGTTCGAGAATTTCGTTGTACCTCTTGCACCTTGGCTACCCGCGTTTCGACTCTTGTCAATTGCCTGCGGCGATACAATATATCAGGGATCTGGCAAAATGAGGCAAGTTTACATTGTCGAAACGGCTTCTGGACGGGCTTGGTCCGACAACTCTCTTTCGCCGCGGGTTCTTGCTATAAGGTCTCCTGTTACTTTTCGAAATTGCGACTTATTAATCCCAAACACTCACCCCAGACGGACGGCGTGCAAGATCAACTGTAGTAGCCGCGTCGGCCATCTCTGTGTCTTCGGACGACATGTGAAGCCGAGAGTAGGATGACCACGGGGCGATGAGCACCTCGTAAATTCGGGCAGATCAAACAGGATTGCGAGCAGAGGAGGATATTGCGGGGCGATGAACACCTCCGAAAAGCTGGGTGGGTGAAGCAAGAGGGCGAGTGCAGTCTCATATATTGTATTCCGGTTATTGTCTTCTGATTATTCCCTTTAGGAACTTATGCTCTTTTGTTCCCCTTGAGAAACCTCGTGGGTATTCTCCATACGAAGCTCGTAGGACGTTGCTCTCGTTTCCATCCTCGCTCCCGTTTCACCCTTCTTAAACTTCATTTCATAGGTGTATTTTTTTCGTAAGCGGTAATACAAGAAATTGATAATTATTTACTGGCGAGAAAACGGGAAGTAGCAGGTATATGATACAAGGCAAGCAGGGAGTGAGGTCAAACCGGGAAAGGAGGGTTTCCCTCGAGAGTGAGCTCAAGGACTGGGGGCAAACGTATCCGCTTTTTGCTTTGAAAATCTTTCATGCGCTGCAGCGCTCTGATGCAATGAGCGATGCATAAGAAAAACAAGCTTAACATCTAGAAAACACCTCACTCGTTGAAGATGTAGTTGGCGGCGGGCCTATCGGTGGATCGCACATTGACGACTTTGTTGCCGTCGCGAGCGGCGAGACACATGATAACGATATCACCCACAATAGCGTCGGAGTACTTGTTGGGAAGGAGGGTGATACCGCGCTTCAGGAAAATCCGGAAACTCGCGATCTTTTGACCATGTTCGAGGGTCACATCGAAATCGTGTATCCAGGGCTGGCGATCAGCGTCCCGGTGGCATACATTTTCGACCACAGGATAGCGCAACGCATCTGCGCAAGAATTTTGGAAGATAGTGGATACTGTGGTCCAACGAGCAGTGGGGCGAGAGGTAGAGTAGTGCAAAACCCGGATCGGTTTGCGGTAAGACTGCAAATGTGTCATTGATAATCAGATGAGCGGGCAGGTATCATAGGTGTTCTGACTTTGGAGGTTTCGTCAAAAGATTTTCGGTTGTTGACCATGGCGATGAGTGAGGATGCGATGGAGTCGCTTGAAGTTCGCGGTGACAATTTCCCAGAATAAAAAGCGGGGGTTTGGGATGATTGATTGACCTGGTGGCACTCAGCACGTCGCAACACAAAATACAAGAACAAAAGGCGCATCGCGTGTCCTTCTGTAGCGGGAGAGTGCTTGGGAAGAATCCGTAACGTCGGGAAAAGTTCCTTGCTGCCTCGTAGTCTGTGATGGTCCCCACACGCAGGGTCGTCTTCAAGAGACAATGAAATACCCATGGCGACGCGAGTACGATGGAGCGATGAGCTTCCATGGGGGAACATCCCATAGCAGAACAAAAGGCGTGGTTGACCCGAATAACGTCTAACGGTGAGCGCATTGTGTCCTTCTAGACAAAAGAGCGCGTCTGCGTGTTTGGGGAGCACGAGTACCAACCGATCGCGAGTGAGCACCGATTTTCTGTGTCAAACGACCCAAAAACAAAAACAAAGGCATCGGTCACCGAGCGACCCGCCAAGTGCGACCCGCCGAGCTTCTCGTGCTTCTGTGGCAGAAAAAACTGGGAACAACTCATAGCAGAACAAAAAAGACAAAGAGCGCGTCGGCGTGTTCGGTGAGCGCGGAGTACCAACCGAATGTTTCTGTGGCGAACAACCCAAAAACAAGCGACCCGATGAGCTTCTCGTGCCTCTGCGGCGGAAAAAACTGGGAACAACTCATAGCAGAACAAAAAAGACAAAGGCGACCCGCCGAGCTTCTCGTGCTTCTGTGGCGGAAAAAAACTGGGAACAACTCATAGCAGAACAAAAAGACAAAGAGCGCGTCGGCGTGCGACGAGCTTCTCGTGCCTCTGTGGTGGAAAAAACTGGGAACAACTCATAGCAGAACAAAAAAGACAAATTTAAAGAGCGCGTCGGTGTGTTCGGTGAGCGCGAGTACCAACCGAATGTTTCTGTGGCGAGCAACCCAAAAATAAGTGGAGCTTCTCGTGCTTCTGTGGCGGAAAAGACTGGGAACACCTCAAAGACAAAGAGCGCGTCGGTGTGTTCGGTGAGCGCGAGTACCATCTGTTTTTGGGTTGTTCGCCACAGAAACAGTAACAAAAACAAAAGGTTCACCCCCTGCCGAGCGACCCGCCAAGCGCGACCCGCCGAATCCGCCGAGCTTCTCGTGCTTCTGTGGCGCAAAAAGCTGGGAACAAATCGTGTTTATCAGCATCCGCAACGAAAGGTATCGGTCACGACCCGCCCGGCGACCCGCCAAGCGTGACCCGCCGAACTTCTCGTGTTTCTGTGGGGAAAAAAGCTGGGAACAAATCGATTGGTCACGACACGCCGAACGACCCGCTGAACTTCTCGTGCTCGGCGGTGGGAAAAAAAACCTAATACCGGGAACAAATGGTGTTTATCAGGTACGCCGAAAACGACAAAGATTCCAATTATGAGTACAATGAAGAAACCCTAAGCCCGCTCTTCGAATGTAACAGGTACGCCGAAAACGACAAAGATTCCAATTATGAGTACAATGAAGAAACCCTAAGCCCGCTCTTCGAACGTAACATGTGGAGCTGCGTTAGAAGATGCACGAGTGCGCTTTTGGCCTCTTCGGCCACTGGTCGTAGTCGTCGTAGTGGATTTGACTCGACCTAAGTCCAGAGTCAGCGTGTAAAGGTGGAATGATAGTAGACATACGACTTGGGCCGCCGCCAGGTGCGATGCTCTTGAGGGTTGCTATAGCTTCAGCCGAAGCTCTCTTGTTCGCGCGATTCGTGTTGTTGTGCAGTTTCATCTGCAGGGAGAAAGCGACTGGCCAGCATTCGGGACATTTTTTCAGGAAAGGGTAATCAATCGTCAACTACGAAGGAGTCAGCACGAATGGGAAACATATGATCGACTGGCGTACTTTGTCGAAAACTTTTTTTTTGGCGTCTTCGTCCTGGTGGTCTAGATACCTCTCCATCTCGAGGTGCTGAGCCGCGACTTCATTAATACGCTTCTGAAAAAGTATGAGGCCTAGGACTAGTGGCATGAAGTAATCGAAACTCACCTTGAAGCTTTCGTAATCCGAGTCAGCTGAGAAAAACGCTTTGATATTCGAAACAATATTGGTCGCGGCTTCAAGTATTGGCTTTCGTCCTCCACATCAGTCAACGGACTGTCGTGCCTAGTAGGGGGCACTGGACTGGCGGTGCGAGCCCGCTCGGATCTCGCACGCTCCTGCGCTGGAGTGAGTCCTCGCGCTGGAGTTGGAGCTCGCGCTGGAGTTGGAGCCCGCGCTGGAGTTGGAGCCTGCACTGGAGTGAGAGCTCGTTCAGACTTAGCATGCTCAAGCGGTTCGCTGGCTCCATTGGCAGGGTCGATATTGGTGAGAGCGAACGGCAGAGGAAAGTCGAAACAGGCGATGGGAGTTAGAAGGGAAGGGAGTACGACAGGCGGGGGCGCAGGCTGACGCGGATGAACACTATGCTTGGTAGTAACACTTGTGAATAGGGAGGCCATGGGGAACAGGTTTGGGGAGAGCGCGGCAACAGGGCAAACATTTAACAATAACAGAACTGGGATAACAATAAGTTGACCAAATTCGGAAACCCCTTTGGGTGAGAAGATAAAACTGCTGCTCGAGTTCCCCCATCGATTCACAAACGCCCAACATGTCCGATTTTCGCCCTCCATACATCCAGCACCGCGGCTTGAAGAGTCACCCAGGCAACATCCTCGCCCTCGCTGTCACAGATGATGGTCAAATCTTAGCCACGGGAGGTCGGGCCGGTACCAACTTTCATCGAGTGTGGCTGATTTTGGCATAGGATCCCAGGGCACGCATCTCTGGAATATCGACAAGATGACTCAACTGCACTGTCCTTGCGCCGCTGGAAGTCGGGGTGGGACTTGCACCCTCCTCTGGGTCCGCCGAGCGGACGAGCCTGGCGAAATCTTATTCTCCGGTACACAGAACGGCTACTTCTTCTGTTGGATCCAGAATAGTACTGTGAGCCATGCCACCAATACAACGCGCGTCGCGCTGACGCTTTCCATAGGGATTTGAGGAGGCGTTCTGTACCCAGGTCGTCTATCCCGGTGAGATCACCGGCATGGCGTTCGACACCACCAGCAACAGGCTCGCGATCTGCACTCGCAACGACATCGTTCAATCCTGGACCATCGCCAGAGACCCGGTGACCCGTAAATGGACTACAACCACCGTCTGGTCGAAGAAAATCCAAGACTACGGCCCACGGGGGATAACTTTTGCAGCGTTCGACAACAGTAAAGACCGCGATATCGTCGTTTTTGGATTCCACAACAGCGGTCCCATGTAAGTTCCCACTGGTTGTTGCCAAGATATAGTTTCAAATTGGTACAGCACCACTCTTCGGGGCGGGACGGGAGAGATAGCGGCGGAGTGGTCTGCAGGAATGAGAATGTGGGTTCTTTTCGGTAATTAGATGATTTTAGCGGCTATTGATGAAGGCCTCCTAGCGGAGACGCCGCAACAAACTGGGGCGACGGATTGTTCTGCCTGGACGATACATCGGCCGGACCTACGCTCATCCGCATCTCGGACCAAATGAAGATCCGACAGTTCGCGACCATGAGCCAGAGGAAGAACGAAGTACGCCCAAGGCATGTCCGCTTCGGGGAACACGGCACGGTCATCGTCTCTGGGAGCGACCACGGAACAGTCTATGTCTTTGACACCCGCTCGGGCCAAACCCTTCAGAAGCTGCCCGTGGGATCTGCCGAATGGGTGCAAACGGTAGCGGTAAGGGTCCAGGGAACTCGAATTTCGTCCAGAAAACAGGCTAACGAAATCGCGCAGACGGCAGAAGTGCGGGGTGTCTCTGTAATATTTGCGGCTCAGACCCGCGCATACGATGGACCCGAAGAAGTCTTCGTGTGGAAACGGGCTCGAAGCAGTGGTATTAGCTGGAAGGAGGTATCGCTAGTTCTGCAGGTTCTGACGATATGCGGATGCGCGGCGTTCGTCTACCAAAACTTGACGGCCCTCGGGGTGCTCACCATGCGACCAATGTAGATACTGTAGATACTGGGCTCGAATAAACTCTTCTTGAAAATGAAAATGAAATATTTAAGTAAACGCGCTTACTTACTGGATCTGAGAAGAGAGCGTCACGAATATTCAGGAGTTGACTGAAATTTGTCTATCTGAACCGGCAGCCAGCAAGCGTAGCCTCTCGCGCGATGGACACGCGAGAAAACTCGAGCTCGAGCTAGCAATGGACACCAGATCGAACACCAGCAGCCAGCAAGCGTAGGATGGACACGAAACTCGGACAATTCAGCTCGAGCTAGCGATGGACACCAGATTGAACTCGAACAATTCAACTCGAGGGTGGCGATGGACACCAGATCGAGATCATTGTCGTCAAGGTCTTGCACACCTCAGGTCACGGGTCACAGAACAATGACTGTGAACGCATCAGGTCACGGGTCACGGGTCACATTCAGAGTCTTGCTCTTGCCGGGCCTGCGACCAGAAGTGCATCTTTTGGCCCCGCCCAGTGTACCAACGCGCGACGATTGGCAACGAATTACCAGAAGCTCAGCTTTTTGGTAGTCGTCGTGTACTGAATTGCTGTCGTCGCTCTTGCCCACTCGGTATCCAGCGCTGAGTCGGACAAAGTTCAAACAGAATTCATATTGCAGAGTTTACAAGATCGACACGGTGGTAAGTAGGGTGGGCGCGCGTACTTGTACAAATATGACGGTTCTACGCGATATTGTCTGCCTTGTGAAAAAAACCTTCGTTCTCCGCTCCTCTTCCAGGATCTCGCGCTGGGGTATGATACTTGGGATCTCCACCATATACTTGTTCGATAGCGTCAAACCTAATCGCAGGATACCAGACCTTGGGATCTCCACCATATACTCGTTCGATAGCGTCGAACCTAATCGCAGGATACCAGACCATTCTGTGGTTCCGGTGGTTCCGTTACTTTCGAAATACGATCCGGGAGAGCGGGACTTGAAGAGTGTACCGCCTACTTAAAGGACTTTGTTCTCTGTTCTTTATAACTCTACTTATATACTTGTATAATAAGAATTTAACGGCCTCTCTGGGGTTTTTAGGGAAACTGTATTTGGCCCAATAAGCATAGCCTCAGAGCCACCTCATCACAGGCGCCGGTGTTGCCGATCAGTTCCCATCAAAACCCAAACAAGTGACCACAATTTTAATAATCTTTTCTCACACGATGTTGATGGGAAAAAGAATTCCAGAATCAATGTCAGAATCGTTGTCAGAATCGAGGCGAGAATCGCCCAGAATCGTCTACTCTGACCGCCACTATTACAACCGGTGCTTGCTTATAGCTGTCTCAAACTGCACGTACGCATCACAGACGGCAGCGAAAAGCTGCTGACCATCCGCGTACTTCCCATCCCAACAGTTCTCCACTATGGCCTTGAAGGGGGAGAAGAAGACGTCGTCGATCAACAGCCCTTGGCTGTTCAGCGATCGTCCTTGAATGCCTTGATTAACAAACCGTACATGAGAGAGGAAGTGCACACATTACCTCCACGGTGCAACTCAAGCTCAGATGTCATCGTGACGTCCGGATTGTATGTGAGAATTTCGAGAGGAAAACGCAACCAAAGCCGAATATGTCGACTTTGTTCCCGTTGTAGAGGTTGTCTTCGTACGGGATGGTGGGGATCGCAGTAACGCAGGGGTGGCAATACGTTGGTTCGACCCCCGTAGAGGGCAGAACCACCGAAATCGCACAGGAGGATGTCCAGATCCGCGGTCAGCAGCATATTTGCTGTGCTGCAGTCCCCCCACACGATCTGGTGCGAATGGACGAAGGCGATACCCTCGGCGATCTGCAGGCCCCATTTTGCGCGCAGTTGGGGGGGAGAGACATGTGGGTGGGCAAGCAAATAGCGCATGAGGTCGCCGTTCGGGGCTATTGTGAAACGGAGAGGCTCTGATTTGGCAACCTCGTAGCGTGTTTCGACGGGAAGTGAGTAGATATTTTCATTCAAGCATTCCAAGATGCGAGGGTGGGGACCAAGGCAGGAGTAGACAATTCGCTCGGTAGACAGCAACCTGGGGAATTCTGGGTCGCACTCTTTGATGTATACAGAACGGGGTGCGTAGAGAGTATCCATGATGAGATGAGATAGATTGGCTAAGAAGGCCCTTGACGCTTTAAAGACAAGGAGTCACTGTGACACAGGTCGTCCTGGTGACCATGTCACATGGAGTCCTTGTTTTGGAACGTGTTTTGCCGGCGGGAACCACTGCTACGCAAGGCTGTGCCTGTACTTGCCTTGTGGTACTCTCGAGTCTTACGCTCACTAGTACTGCGCATACTCAGCGACGAGCCTTTGTTCCGAGTCCTATACTTGGTCCCTGTCCATAATCGCTGCTTCAATACGCAGTGCCAAGTCCTTGTTTTACAATGGTCCTTGTCCATAATTATCCATGGCTTCTTGCTGAGTCCTATACTTGGTCCCTGTCCGTAATCGCTGCTTCGATATGCAGTGCCGAGTCCTTGTTTTACAATGGTCCTTGTCCATAATTATCCATGACTTCGTCCCTGTCCGTAATCGCTCCTTCGATACGCAATGTTGAGTCCTTGTTTTACAATGGTCCTTGTCCATAATTATCCATGGCTTCTTGAAAGTCGTAATGTATCATAGTGCCGAGTCCTTGTTTTACAATGGTCCTTGTCCATAATTATCCATGACTTTGTCCCTGTCCGTAATCGCTCCTTCGATACGCAATGAGCGACGAGTCCTTGTTCTCCTGTGGGCACCAGTTAAGGCAGAATCCCTTGTTTCACCGTTTGGTCCTGTCTCCTTCCCTTTCCCATAAAAGAGCAGAATATGGTGGTTGGTGCCCCAATCACCTATGTGCTGGTACGAGGGTCTTGACCAGGACTTACGGCTGCGGTGCCTACACTAGCGGAAGTTACGCAACTGCACCGATCCATGAATGTGCTGCACATCAGCGTTTTGCGGCCGACTGGGAGCATTGGGTTGTGACCTATGGGAATGCCCCGTACGGGGGGGACGCTCACTGGGTGTACAGCGACACGATACAACGCCAGGTATACCACCACCAGGCCTTGCATAGTCGGCTGCACCCAAGTGGGGCCCGCAACCATTTTCCACCGCACGCGGTTGCAAGGTATGTTGACAGTAGTATTCATCACAAATACTGGAGACGCTCACTGTCTGCTGCAGGACAATTCTGAACGAAGCCATGAACCTGTTGAATTGTTTGAAAGACTTCACCCTTGGTGGACAACGGAACAGTCATAGTGTATCACATATTCCAGACAATTTAGATTAGCTGTAGGGCTGTTACAAGTACCTCAGAGTGCACCACTTTTCTTCCATGTGTTTCCTTCTTTCTGTGCTCCTGGTTTGACTCTATTTCCGACCACTACATATCGAAATCAATCAGCTCTGGGAGCTCGTCTGAATCAAAGTCCACGCACGGGCAATGAGGGGTGCCAAGTATCCCAACCGTCACAGCTAAAATTCACTGGCCCAAGCAATCGGCGGGCAGGAGATCCAACCTCTGACAATGAGGCAAAGATTGGATCGGCCCGATGCCTATCTCGGCCGAGCCTGGCAAAAATAGTGAAAACGTTTTGAGTTTTTTCACCGTAAATTGTGCTGAAAAACTTGAATCTCCCAACCAGTGAGAAGGCCCGCCAAAAACGACTTGTTCTGGCAGGTTGTTTTAGCTGACTAAGCAACAAAGAGTTTCAGCGACTTTGAATAGCAATCTGCAGCAGGAAGCAGCTGTGACCCTTTGACCATTAACCCTGACCTGATGCGAATAATCCCCCACCAAAGCTCCGAGGGAACTCTGAGTTCGTATCCGATGTCCTCCCAAATCAGCTCACGATCGAAGCGCCAGCTCCACCCACTCATTCCCACTCATTCAACTCTCGATGCACCCACAAGTTTGGTAGTTTACATCCGGTGCGTCTTTCCTGTATGTACGGCTAGGCCTCTGTACAACGGTGAATTCACTCTGAACCCATTTAGAAGACTCGACCGAGGCTAGCTAATCCAATCCCAGAAGGTGCTTACAAAGTACCTTATTCCCACTGTTCGACATTACTTTCATAGGAACATTCCAAGGTTCTTAGGGTAATTTTGTTTTACGAATGTAAAGCCAAAATATTGTGTAAGATTGGAGTATGTACCTACCTAACGCGATAAGAAATTACACTGGTAGGGACGAGAGAAATTACACTGGTAGGGACGAGGGCGGATGCGCTGCAGGGTGAGGCGATGTAGAGGGAGAGGAAAAAAGGGAGGTCTATAAGTCGGCTATCGCATCCCGAGTCAAAACACACCCATGGATGGCGACGATATCCAGAAAGGGGTTGTTGCAAATGGAGGCTAGGAACTCATTTGCAGAGGCTATATTGCGCGTCGTGTTGTTTGACAGTGCCTGGCCGCATAGCAAGAATGTATCCAGTCGCGGCATGCAACATAACTGTTCCCGGGCAATAGCGCGAGTATTGGCCTGATAAAGCTCAGCAATAGGCCTGTCCACTGTCGCTCAGACTTACCTCGGTTGGACCTGGCCCCGCGAAACATGAGTGTCGTCGAGATGGCGGTAGGTAACGCATGTCGATCTTGGAATCGAGGATTGCCGCTGTTGCCGGTCGCACGCGTCTAGCGGGTCACCATACATTTCGTCCATCATGCCCTCCGTCCAGTCGCCATCGTCGACTGTGTCATCCATTTCGTCCATCCCGCCCTCCACTACAACTAGGAAAAACAAAGTACGCTTGTAAAGTAACAACATGAATAATGTATGCAGCGTGCTTGGGGGACTGGAAGGGCAGGATCTGTGGGGGAGAATCAAGATCAGCGTCACAGTCGAGATTAGGGCGTACGGGATAGGAAGAGAGACAAAAGAACATCGACGGAGAGGAAAATACCAGCGGAGTGATAATTAATGAGTGCCTCCCCGCTATAATGCCCAAACGCTCCCCGCCGATACGCACCTCAGTGTCCGACCACAAAGCGTCCACGGAGCGCACCGAACTATACGGATGAACCCCGCGCACGTCGAGCGGGAAGCCTCAGAGGACTCTCCCGCAGAAGCCTTTGTTCGTAAGAAACTAGCACGGTTTGAATATCAGCTTGAATATCAAGCTGTTGGAGCGAAGGGTGGCATCATGGTTGCCAAAGAGCTCTACTTACTGGATCTGAGAAGAGAGCGTCACGAATATTCAGGAGTTGAAATTTGTTCCATCCGACGGGGAACACCGCAGCCAAGCGTATAGCCTCTCACGCGATGGACACACGAGAAACTCGACATTCGGCTCGAGCTAGCGATGGATACCAGATCGAACCATCGGCAGCCGGCAAGCATAGCCTCTCGCGCGATGAACACGCGAGAACTCAAACAATCAGCTCGAGCTAGCGATGGACATCAGAGGGAAAACGGCTGCAGCAAGCGTAGCCTCTCGTGCGATGACACGCGAGAGAACGAACACCAGATCGAGATCACAACACCTCAGGTCACGGGTCACAGAACAATAACCGTGAACGCATCGGGTTACGGGTCACAGGGTCACATTCGTGCTCTGCCGCGACCAGAAGTACATCTTTTGGCCGCGCTCAGTGTACCAACGACGGTTGGCAACGAATTACCAGAAGTTCAGCTTTTGGTAGTCGTCGTGTACAGGGTCACATTCGTGCTCTTGCCGCGACTGGAAGTGTATCTTTTGGCCGCGCTCAGTGTACTAACGTGCCACGATTGGCAACGGATTACCAGAAGTTCAGCTTTTGGTAGTCGTTGTGTACTGAATCGCTGTCGCCGCACTTGCTCACTCGGTATCCAGCGCTGAGTCGGACAAAGTTCCCGACGCCGCTGTCATGTGCTTCCACCAGGTACGCACGACCCGAAATATCCACCAGAGCCCTATTGTTCTCAGAGGTGCCAGCTATATCTGTAGTCCAGAAGTACATCTTTTAAATTTGGCCGCGCTTACCAGAAGTCTAACTTTTTGTAGTCGTCCACGACCCTGCACGACCAAAATACGCACCGAAATACGCACCAGAGCCCTATTGTTCTCGGAGGTGCCATCTATATCTGCGGTCCTAATTGTTTTGCTAATCCTGATAAAAGACTGCAAAGATGCTGCAACAAATCTAACGACACTCTCTTCGCCGCACCGCCCAATCTCAGCCCACCCTCAACATTTATCATGGTTCGTTGCCCCTCGATCTCCTCCGGTGTGTAGCTTGACCCTCCCTATCAGCCGCTGAAAATATATGAGGTCGAAGACGACTCGGACGATGAGGGCACCGCCTTCGAGACTTTTTGTCGCAACTGCGACCCCTGCCCCATGTGTTCATCGCCGCCGAGGGGGAGTCGTAACTCACCTCATTCTCGTTGCGAGACCAACGATCCGGAGGCTGGTGCCGCCGTAATGCAAGGTAGCTGCTGCGAACTTCTCATCAAATTTGCTGATCGTAGCTTCCAGAGCGTCGACGCCTCCTCCCAGCCACAGTTCCCATAGCTGTTCCTGCCCTTATCTTCGTGCTCGAGATATACCTCAACGGAAGCTGGCGGAACCTGCTGCTCCCGTACTTGGTCGGAGCCATCCTCTCCTTCTTGTAGCATTCCTCGCTGTTATGTACATTTCTGCCATTATACCACCTCCTCCGGCAATATATTTTCTGCCCTCTATATTTGTGCGTCTGAAATGGAACTGCACCCGCGACGCTACGGAGGAACTCGAGATCCAGCACAAGCTTATTGTCTTAAGGGCGGACAAATCGAGTACAAGGGCAGCTAATTATAAACGAACAAGGGCGGTAAATCGTGGGTGTTACGAAACAAGGGATTTGCCTCTTAAAAGTGCTTTGCGTCTCATTTTCTCG